>JAODAL010013954.1:0-89232 GCA_025379985.1 Phyllomedusa bahiana
TTGGGTTTTTTCATCGCCCTGCTGTCCTCATCCCCCGGGCCCTTGGGTATACAGGGGGCGGGCCCCCTCACAAATGACCTCCCATGCCCCCTTCCAATCTATACTTTGCCGCCTACTGAAATGAAACAGGGGTTTTTGGGCCCCCCTTTTTTCTCGCTGCCAAAAAGCTGCTGACTGCCCCCCCTAAAATTTTTTCATCCTCACTGAAACAGTGGGGGCTGACCCCAGACCACATAGTAGATCTCTGGCTGAGGGAACCGGGGGAAACGAAAAGGGGTTTGAGGAAGGTGGGGGACCGCTGCCCCCCCCCGGGGCCATGCAAAAAAGGGGTTTTGTACCCTGCGTTCCCCCCGACCCCTTGGCGGGGGTTTGTTCGGGATTTTTCATCGGGGAAAAGAAGCAACCAATAAAGAACCTTTGGGGTTCCCTAAAACAACACAGACCGCTAGATGACGGGCGGCATTTTCTGGTTTCACCTGCTGAAAAAGCCCCCCTTACTGACTGCGACCTGGGCCTGCTCCGGAAGGTTTTTTCCCACTGCCACTCGCATGTGAAAAGCCGCCACCTCTCTGCCCACATCTGTTTGTTCTAAAATGTACGGACACTTTTTGATAAAGATACGGGATATGATAAATACACCCCCCTGTATTTGGCTCCAAATGAACCCCCCTAACAAGTTTGGGGGAAACCCTTTTGGAAAATAAATTCCCTCTCCACAAATGGGCGGGAAAATTTTTACTTGTATGCGCCCTTTTTTTTTTTTTTTTTTTTTTTTTTTTTTTTTTTTTTTTTTTTTTTTTTTTTAAAAAACACTGTGTTTTTTACCGAATATAAAAGCAAAAAACAGGCTTAATTAACCTTCGGATAGGGAATTATTCTACAGACAAAAAAAAAAATTTTGAACTTTAAGAAAAAGCAGTCTCTGGGGACAAGTCTGATCCCCTCCCAAAAAATTGTGTATAAAATTTACTTGTAGTATAATGTTGTCCGTTTGGCCCATAAAAAAGGGAGGGGAAAGGGAGGGGAAGAAATTCAGGCGATACCTTTTAAAGAGGCAAACCCGAGAAATTTTGATGGGGGGCTTTCGTGAGTCTAGCTCCCTTCAGACATGGGTTATAAAAGGGAACCTAAAAATTTTACGGGACTTTTTATACACAAAAGGACATGGATCTTCAAAGGAACAAAGGGAATTTTAAAAAAAATTATAAGTTTAAGTAGAGAAGTTTATTTACAACAGGTCAAGAAAAAAACGTTGAGCCTGACAGGAGTGATCAGTAATTATTTCTCTTATCTTTTTGCTATCGGGGCCCTGTTTTGTTAAACCCTCTCAGTTCTTTAGATAGTGTGACATGAAGTGCTTTTGAATTTTTCGCCCAAATTTTGCAATTTTAAAAATTTTTTTGCATTAAAATTATTTTCCCTTTCTTTTCCCCCCCTCTGTGTCTTAAAATGTCCCATTAAGACCATAAACTGCAAACCCTTCCAGGGAGTGATTTTCCCCCAGAAAAATGTGGGCCACTGGGAGATAAGTTTGCTGTTGTTAATGGTAAATCTTTTTGTGAATTCTGCGCGCTGGCCCTTGCCCTTTTTTCCCCAACATAGGGCCTGTGGTGGAAACATTGCGCGCACATGTCAGTTTACCCCAAATTTGGGAAAAGACCTGTGGGAAAATGTCCCCTTGATTCTGTGCACCTGCTGTGACGGGGGATAGGTACACTGCAGGGGTGGGGGATGTGTCTGAAAGTTCTTACACCTGTTCTGCGGGCAGGGTGTGGTGCCATTTTCTTTTGGGGCCTTCGGGGCACCCAGACAAAAAATACGCCACAGGTTTGGTGGTTGCCAAAAGGGAAAGGAGGGGGAAGGGGGGGGCGGGGGGGGGGGGGGGGGGAATATGTTTTTGAGTCGGTTGCCCCTATGTAGCCCCAAGGTTGGGTTTTCCTTGGCAATTTTTCGTAGGATTTCCAGCTGTGGGTTTTGGGGGTAAACCAACTAGGGGACTCGTTCTTTTTTCCTGGGTCTCTTTTAGGGTGACGGGACTGTCTTGTTGATGGCGGGCTGCTTTGTTTATTTGGTTATCCTTAAATTTTTGGGTTTTGTACCCCCAAAGTTTGAAAAATTTTCCCGTCCTAAAAGACCCAGAAGGTGTTTTCCAGGTCTGCTTTTTGTCGGGGGGCAAATACGATTGTATCGTATAGCCTGACTGTAGTTTAAATGGGGAAGGCCCTTGTGTGCTTGGGGTGGAACCCTGTCTTTCTGAGGTGGGGCCGTTCTGTCTGTGGGTTTTTTGTTATGATGTGGGGTGGGTGGGGGCCCTTTGATGTGTTTTGGTATCCAAAAGTGGACTTTGTTCTCTAAATAGGTAATTTTTAAGGTTGAGGGTTTGGGGTGAAATTTATTGATGCCCATTTTTGGAATTGAATTGGGGCCTCCTCACCCCCCCCGGGGTCCAGATGATAAGGATATCATCTATAAAACGGAGGTACATAAATTTTTTGGGTTGGGGTGCATGTTGAAAAAATTATGCTCCTTCCATTTCGCCTTTAAAGAGATTTGCATATTGGGGGGGCACATCTGGACCCCACTAAATTTTCCCCCATTCGCTGTAGTTTAAAGGCTTCCCCAAAAGAAAAAATAGTTTTGGCTGAGTTTTAAAAGTATGGGGGCTGTTTACGGGTTTTTGTTGTAGGTCTTGTTTCTCTTGTGCACCTGCCTTTTTGGGCAATTCCTCCTTGTGGGGAATGTTTCCTAAAAAGGATTCTACATCCATAGGGGGCTAAAATGGTCCCCCCTCAGTTATGAACTGGGGGCATTAAACCTTTGTTAAGAAGGTCAATGGTGTCCTAGAGGTGGTTTGGGTTTTTTTAATTTTTAAACCGGGGGTTTTTTTAGGAGATTTTCCCCCCAACCCTGAGATATTTTTTCCAGTCAGGGGCCCCAAATGAGGGAAATTTGATAGGTCTCCCGGGGTTTGGGCCATTTTTATGGATTTTTGGGGGAGCTTATAGAAGCACCCCGATTCGGACCCTCTGGGATAAAGAAATTCCCAAACCTGTTTTCCGGACCTAAATTTGGGAAAAAACTTTTTTATAAAATTCATTTAGTTGTTTCATATAAGCCTCTGTGGGGTTTATTTCCCCCAAATTTGCAGTAGTGGATGGGGTTTTGAACAATTTGGGCCGTTCGCTTCCTGGATGTAATCAGTGGTGTTCATTATGACTATTTCGGCCCCCCCTTTTTCAGGGAGGTTTATAAATTTTATCCTTATTTTTTTTCAAGAAGCAATAGGGCCCTTTTGTTCCTGCGGGTTAGTTGTGCACCTGTTTCTTTTGTTTCTCCAGGATTTCAGTTTTTTTCTTTGGGTTTGAAACGGGCAATGTTTTTTTCTAGTGGGTGCATTAGTTCCCCGGCCCTGGGGTCCAGGTAGTTTTTTTTGGTTTTGGGTTTTGTTATTGGCTGTTTTTGTCTAGGGTTCCTTCTATTTGGAAGGTCTTTTCCATAAAAAAAATTCCCCCCAATCTCATTTTTTTGAAGGGGGCTTTTCCCTATTTCAAGTGTTTGACTGGGCAGTGGGGGCTGGGGGGGCAGAAGGAGAGACCTTTGGAGGAGAACTGACATTTCATGTTTTTTTTTGGTATAGGAGGAAAGGTTTAAACAACACAGCTCTGGTGAGCTGGGCTGGTACTTTAGTTGTAGGGGATGAAGCTTTTCTTTTCTCAGTCTATGGGAAATTTTTTTTTTTTTTGATGAGGGATGTCCTGCAGTTTATTTGGGAGTTTTGTTTTGAGTTTTTGGCCCTTTATCTCCTTTTGTGTCCCTTCTCCCCGTGATGGTTTTTTAGGGGGCCCGTATTTGAGGGTGGGCCCAAAATTTATTCTAAACGGGGGGGGGGAAATGGGAAATTGTTTAGAATTTCAGGAAAACTTCGGTTCGGACGGGAAATCGAACTTTGGGGGGTACTTTGCGGGGAAAGAAGTGTGGGTTTTGATTGATAAAATGGTGTGATACATTTCGGGTTTCAGGGGGGAAAGAAAATCTGGGAGGAAGAAGGGGCAAAAGCCCGGGATGACAATGGGCCAGAGATTAAAGGGAAATCGAAAACCCCGGGGGGATTTTTGTGACTTCAAACCCCACAATATAAAAGTCCGGGGGGGCCACGCTGGGGGGGCTCAAAACCGCTCTCACTGTAGGGGAAAGGGGTTTCCCCCGGCTGCTTTAGATAGCTGTACTAAAGAAACCCCATTTTTTTTATAAGGGGATTTTTTGGGGGGGGGTCTTTAGCTTGTTCAGAGGAAATTCTTCTTTTAAAAGTTCTATTTCGATTTTGTGGGGGTATTGGGGTCTGAATCCAGTGTTGTCCCCGTGGGAGGGGGGCATTTTAAATACTCACCCCCGGGGGCCCCTTTTTTTTTGGTACACCTGTCCCCAAATGCTCGTTAACCACTTAAAATTTTTAATCCCGCCAATCACCCTGGCGGCAAACCCCAGTGCATTTAAAGGGATGGTAACTTTGGGCAAGACAATCTCCTGCAGTTTTAAACCTTATCAGTAATGGGGAAGAAAAGTGGGTTTGAGGCCCTTTGAACGTGGCATGGTTGTTGGTTGCCAAAAAAAGGGGGGTCGGGTATTTCAAAATGCTAAATCTCAGGGGGATTTTCAGGGAAACAACCCCTTTCTCTGGGGTTTTACAAGAGAATGGCCCAAAAAAGAAAAAAAAATCCAGTGAGGGGGCCCCAATTTTTTCCTGTGGGCGGAAATGTTGTTGACCCCCAGAGGTCAAAGGAGAAGGGGCAGACTGGTTCGAGCTGATAGAAAGGGGCAACAGTGACTCAAATAGCCCCGTTACAACCAAGGTGGGGCAGAATAGCTCTCTGAAGGCAAGTACGGCGAACTTTGAGGCAGATTTGGGCTACAGGGGAGCAGAAGACCACACCGGGTGGGCCCCTCCTTTCAGCTAAAACAGGGAAAAAATAGGGTCCCAAATTTTCCCCAAGGGTCATCGAAATTTTGGGCAGTAGAAGATTTTGGAAAAAAAAGTTGCCTGGTCTGAGGGGTCTCGATTTCTGCTGCGGGCATTCGGTTGGTAGGGTTTAGAATTTGGCGTCAAAACATGAAAGGGTGGGTCCATCCTGCCTTTTTATCAAGGTTTAGGCTGGTGGTGGTGGGGGTCATGGTGTGGGGAATTTTTTTTTGGGGACTTTTGGGCCCCTTGGTACCCAAATTTAGCATCGTTGCAACACCTTGGGAATCTATGCCACCCGAAGGGAAAAGAGGCAGTTCTGAAGGGGAAAAAGGGGGTCCAACCCGTTACTGCAGGGTAAACCCAATAAAGTGGGGCCCGGGGGGGAGGTGGGACATTTTAATGGGTATTTTGTCACCCGCAATTGAATATCCAAGGGTGATCCCAAACCTGTTTCTGTTTTATTAATTTTAAAGGGAAAAAGGGGTTTTTACAAAACCCAAAAACCACTTCATTTTTGGCTGCTCAATTCTTTTGCGCAATTTACATCCAAGGGTTAATTAAGCTTTGTTCTGCTCTGTGGGACCAAAATAAACCCGTTTATTTCCCCGAAAAAAAAATACTTTTTCCTGTGCAATATTCCCCAGCGAAGGTTAATTAAAAGTTTTCCTCTTGTTGTGTGCGTAAAATACACGCCATTGTAACATACAAAGCTCGAGTTTTTGGTTGCTAAATTTTTTGCGCATTTTATATTCGGGGGTTAAATTAGGTTGTTTACTGCTGTGGTGATTAAAAAAACCGTCTTTTTCCCGGCAAAAAATTTAAATTTTTCCCTGTAGCAAAATTCACAAGCAAAGGGTTTAAATTACAAGTTTTCCTCTTGTTGTGTCCCGTAAAATAACCCCATTGTAACCGTTAAAGATGGAAAATTTTTTGGCTGCTAATTTTTTTTGGCACAATTTACACCAGGGGTTAATTAAGCATTGTCCTGCTGTGTGGTGCTAAAATAAACCGTCTTTTTCCCCGGCAAAAATACTTTTTTCCTGAGCATAATTCACAAGCGAAGGTTAATTACAAGTTTTCCTTTGTTGTGTAGCGTAAAATACACCCCCATTAAAAACACCTAAAAAAGCTGGTAGTTTGTGGTTGCTCAATTCTTTTGCGAAATTTTACATCCAAGGGTTAACTAAGTATTTTTCTGCGGGTTTTTCTGCAGGTTTTTCACCCCCACGAAAAAATTTCTTTTTAGCAAATTTTAATACCCAAAGGTTAATTAACCCCTGTTTGTGCTTTTATATTCAGTAAAATACACGATTTTTTACAAGTACATTTTTCTGCCATTTGGGGAGCACAATTTTTTCCCAAAAGGGTTACCCAAACTTGTTATGGGTTCATTTGGAGTCAAAACAGGGTGTATATTTATCATATAAAATATCTTCATTAAACAGTGTCTGTATTTTTTAAACAAACAGTATGTCAACAGAGAGGGGTGGCAGGCTTTCCCCTGGAGTGACAGTGAACAAACATTCCCCTGGGGAGCAGGCCAGGTCGAGCACAGCAAGGGGGGGTCGAACAGGGGTCACTCGATGAGGCCAAACTGCCGCTGTCATCTGGGGCCGTGTGTTGTTAGAAACCCCAAGGGTTTCTGTTTGGTTGACTATCACCCCCTTCCTCCCAGATGACACTGACAACCCCAGCCAATTTGAGGGGAACGTCAGACCAACCCTTAGTTAGCATGGCCCGGGAGCCCTCACCGTCCTCAACCCCCCCTCTGTCCCCTGCGGTTTCCCCAACCCCGAGATCTATTTATGTCTGGGCTCAGTGATATATAGAAAGGATGAACAATTTTAGGAGGGTAGTCAGAGCTACTTGGCACGAAGAAATGGGGCCAAAAAACCCCTGCTTCTTGCGTAGGGAGCAAAGGGATAGATTTTGGGAGTGGGATGGGAGGGTATGTTGTGAGGGGTCAGCCCCTGCATACCAAGCCCGGGAATGAGGACAGCAGTGACGATGAAACCAAATCAATAATGATGAGCCCACCCGCATTTGGGAGCCGGTGAAGCAAGGGCTTTATCATCGTCAGGAGGAGAGGGCGTCAGTTGTGCGTCAGGCACGGGCACAGCAGCAAGTGGGTTTGTGTGGCCGTGAGTCAGCGGGTAGCAGCATGTAGGTCGGGAGCCAAGGGGGCCTGGGGTAAAAACCCCTTCGCAGGTCCAAGAAAGTAGCGGCACAGGGGGTCAGCGAGGCGCGGCGGTAGTAGCACTCAGTGCGGGCGTTGGCGGTAAAATCAGCTACTCAGCGGTGGGCAGTTTTTTGCTAAGACACGGAGGGCCGAATATGGGTATATGTAGAATCTGTGGGCAGAAAGTGAAACGTGGCCAGGGAGCTAACGTTGGCACCACGGCCTGGTCAACACTGAAACGTCACCACGGGGGGCCCTGGGAGAAAAGTGGCTCAGATGTTGGTCCTTCCTGCCGCCGCAGCCACCCCCATGGCATGCTGCCATTGCGCCAGTCAAGGCCCACCACCTCTGCAGAAGGGAGCTGTTTTCTTTGAATCATCCCCCGGTCCAGATGCTCCTGCTCCTCGCTATTCATGGCGCCAGCAGTCGTTCAGTATGCGTCCAACCATCCTAAGGGGCAGCAGCTGACGTGTCATGTCCCAAGTTGTTGGGACTGCAGTCCCTCCTTTCCAAAAAGGTGGACTCTGCACCCTTCAGGAATTTTGGGGTTGTGCCGACCGAGATGGAGAGTTCCGAGCCCTAATTTCTTTCCAAAAGGCAGTACCAGCACTCATAAATAGTGAACAAAAGGGGCCAGTCCCTTTAGCTTATCGGGTTTTTTTCCCGGTTGCACGGCAGCGCGGACGCTGGAGCTGTAACTACGGGCAGGGGGAATCATGTCCTTTACGGCCCATTGGGTGAATGTGCTTCCTGCCCAGGCACACCAACAATTGGCAGGAGATGCCGTTTTCTCCTCCACTTGTCAAATGCACTCCTCGCCAAAGTCCCTTTCCCCCTCCTCCCCCACCACCACCATCTCAGCTCCAAAAGTATGCTCCACAAAACCTTTGTAGGGCACAGCGGTGTCACGCAGTTCTACACCGGGGTTTGCTCGGCGAACAATTTCACACAGGGGGGGAAAAACTGCTCCGTGTCATGCAGCAAAAAATCGATGTGGGGCTTTCTCCGGCCAACTGAAATCGGAAAACCATGGGACGGACAGTGGGAGGAACATGGTGCCCGCGCTGCCCCGAGGGGGGATGGTCCATGTGCCCGCATGGGGGCATTTTTCAATCTGTTGTGAAAAGGTTCCTGAAGTTTTCCCCGATCTTCAAAAGTTTCTGAAAATGGCCAGGAAATGGCATGCACTTACCCTTTCGTACAAAGCCAGGAACACCCTCCTCAAATTTTAAAGGGAAGAAGGCCTCCCCCAACAAACTCTGATATGCATGTTTCCACCCATTAGAATTCCCACCCTCCCACATCTTGGACCGATGTAGAACAGAAAAAGGCCTTTAACGATTTTTTGATGACCCAGGCAGACGGGAGTACTCCCCTGTGAAAACTTTGATGTCAGCCAGTGGCAGCTTTTGGTGACACCTTCCGTTTTTGAGGACATTCGGGGGAGGCACGTTATTTGTCAGTCGCCCGGACTGCCGGATGAATAACGTCATTCCACTGCTTCTGTCTGGAAAAAGATGCTGAAAAAACTGTCTGTGCAGGGGACGGGGGATGAGGCGACTACATCTCGCGGCCACACGAGTCCGGTGGGACTGAAAGGAGGAGGAGGAGGGGAGGGAAAAGGGGCAGAGCCTTGTTGGTGAATAAATGGATTTTTACCCAGGTGACAAGAGAGGGGAGCAGGAGCAGTGGAGGAGGGAATGGAGATGAGGAAGCGAAGCAGAGACCCGCAAGCACGTGGGGTATACAGTGGAGATGGAAACAGGGATCCCTCGGGAGTAAATTTTGCAGATGGCCCGCAGCATGTGATTTTGCCTGGCTAGTGACAGCCAATATTTACCCTCCCCCCCCAGCGGGATGTTTGGCTCCCACCCTAATTTTGGGCCCTCGCTACCGGGCCCAAAAAGGGGCCTTTTTCCGAGCTATGAGAGGGAGGACAAACTCAAATCATAGGGGGGAAAAACCCCCAAGTAGTTGGCCGCTGCCTATGTGCGGCATGTTCCCCCCTCTGAAGTCTGAGGGGGGTTCCTCAGCGCTCATATACTGAAGCGGTGCTGGGGAAGGTGGGGGGGTGGGGGCATACCCCGCTCCACACAGCAACCTAAATTGGAGTCACTGATGAGCAGCTTTTTTCACCCCCCTGTGAGGGGATGTCGCCCGCAGCAGCAGGACCTGGGCAGTCCCTGAAAAAAACAGGTGGTGGGCCCATTGGACAGCACTCTTCCACCCCCGTTAGAAATCCGCTGGACTAATGGGCAGCCAAACTGGATGTGTGGCCGCAACTTGCCGAGTTTGCAGTGGAGAAGCTGTCCTGCCCGGCCAGTAGTGTGGCATCAGAGCGGGTGTTCAGTGCGGCGGGGGCCATCGTTACCCCAAGGAGAACCCGCTTGTCCACGGGCAATGTGGAACGACTGACCTTTGTCAAGATGAATCAGGCGTGGATCGGCCAGGATTTCCACACACCAATGCCTTAGGCGTCTGACTACATCAGCCATGACGCCTCACCCAAACTGTGAGAAATGAGTCTGGGTTCAAACTACCTGCCTCAGCCACTATTCTGATGCTGCCACCCGCCTGATGCCACACATCTGCTGACAATTTCTCCATCTGCCACCAACCATCTTTACCAGGGACTGGTATTGCCACCCACCTCCACACTCTGTCATTGTGCCACTCTATGACCTCATTCTGCTGCTGCTGTTTCTGCTGCCGTGACATCCACACTGTGTCATTGTGCCACTCTGTGTTGTTTGTCTGGACAGGACCAGAGAATGTGGTGACTCAGTTTGTTCAGTTCCTTAATAATAATTCTATGAATTTGCGTTTCACCAGTAACAAGCAATTTACGTCTATAGATTTTTTTTTAGACGTTACACTGACCTCAACAATATCAGGATCCCCATGGCCAAAAATTCTATTTTGTCAGCAACATCTTGCCATCCCAAACATGTGTTACACAATCTGCCAGCAGGTGAAATGTGTCGGTTGAAAAGGAACTGTACAGACAGTCAGCAATTCGATAATCACTGCAAAACACTTTGCGCCAACTTTAAACAAAGAGGTTATAATCAGACAATACTTAATGCAGCAGTTAATAAAATTAACAAAAAGAACAACATTGAAAGAACAACATTGTTAAATGTCAGTGCTAGAAAAAAGAGAATGATATCTTCTAATTCCAACTCTAGCCACATCACATTTAGCACGAGATACAGCCGACAATATTCTGACATCGTTAAAATAGTCAAGAGGCACATACCACTATTGTTCATTAACCCAAAAGTGAAAGATACACAGATGCAAAATGTTAGTTTTGGTTCTCGCAGGGCTCATAATCTAAGCTCAATACTATCCCCTAGTTTATTAACACCAGAAAGGGTTAACAATACCTCATGGCTCGATGTTAAAGGATTTTTTGGTTGCGGACATGCTATTTGCACAGTATGCAACTATATTGAGAAAACACAACAATTCTGTTCATTCAGTAATGAAAAAAAGTTTAATATCTCTATATACATCAACTGTAACAGCAAGTTTGTTGTTTACCTTGTTAGTTGCAAATTATGTCAGGTGCAATATGTAGGTTGCACGTCCGGACCACTTAAAGTGAGGATACGCCGACATCTGTCCGATTCTCTTAAACCCTGCTCATTTAAGGCATCTGCCGTATCTAAACATTTTTTTTTTTTTACACAGGGAGATTACCCGGGGTTTTTCAGTAATGGTATTGAAAAATAGTAAAAATCAGTTAGGGGAGGTGACTTGCATAAAAAATTTTTTGCACCGGGGGGTTGGGGGAATTTTCCATCTCGCCACAAAAAAATTCCTTTTGGGTTTCTTAATACTCAACAAGTATTACCTACCAATATTAAACAGAATTCCATTAATCTGAATTCACCAGCAGCAAAATTAGCTTTATTATCTATGGGGAGTTAGGTTAGATTTTTGATTCATATGTATATATCTTTTTTTAAATAATCCAAAAAATGCAAGAATTACACCTTTATAATTTTTATGGTTAGTCTATAATTTTCATATATCTGCATTGCATTTTATTGACATGAAAAAATTAAATGAAATGTTCATATTTTTATCTTCTTTTTTCAGCCAACCATTTACTTATCTATTTAGTTTTTCCCAAAAGTTTAAATTTTCATCACTAAATTTTTGGGTTTAATTGATTTGTCAAATGATTTTAAATTTGATACACTGTTCTATGTTTTTTTTTTCACTTTTTATTCCCCTTTGAAGGGGCTTATTGCGATAGTTTACCTGCGGCTTCATTCCGAAGCCTCCCAATTTCCCGGTGTTTTTGATTGCTCAATTACCAAAGGGTTTTTTAAAATGGGGGACTCCACTATCGACAGCTTTTGCTCCCCCCCAATTAGCCATAGTAAAGAAAAGTTTCTCTCGAAATGCGTCAGCAAGGGGATGAGTACTGAATCCATACCAACTTGAGTGGGGTTACCCCCTTCTATGAATAATCACAAATGTTTTAAAAAAGTTCAAATAAAGCTTTTTTACAAAGGGTATTGATGATGGAAATCCCCCCTCCGATCTGGTTTGGAAGCCCGGGTCACGCTATTGGGGGCGGGGGGTTTTTTGGGGAAATTTCACTTTTGGCCCACTCCCTTTTTTGCCACCTCCAGAAAAGTAAATTTTGCCACTTTTCTGGGCCTCATGCTGCTGCTGGGCCGTGACCTCCACACGTGTCATTGTGGGCCCCTGTCTGACCTCCTGTGCTGCCCCCCGGGGTGATTTCCCCAAAACTGTGGGCATTTTTGCACTGTTTTGACCTCATGTGTGCTGTGGGTGCTGGGGCCCTAACCCCCACCCCTGTGTCATTTTTGCCCCTCTGGGGGCCTATTATGTTTTGCCACCCTCCAGAATGTCGTTGTGCCCTGTCTGACCTCCCTTGGGGCTGTGGCTGCCGCCTCACCTCCCCCCCAACTCTGTCCTAAGTTGGGACCTGAGCTCTCGCTTGTTTTTTTCCCGCTTTCGTTTTGGGGATGACCCTTTTTTCGGGCAACATTTTTCCCTTCAGTTTTTGGTCAGTTTTGGGGCCCCTTAAGTGGCCCCCCTTGGAAAATTTTAAAAGTGAAGCGATTCTAAGTGGGGGCAGTCATTGCGTGTTTATACCTAAAACACAACATTTTGAAGACCAAACCAAAGGGGTCGCTCTGGGATATTTAAGGGATGGCACAACGTTCTAAAAGCAGCCCCGGAAATAGCTGGGTTTTTTTAAACCCCCCCATTTTGTCCTGAAATAACTCGGAAAACCCAATTTATTTTTGTCGCGAAAATTTGGGCGAAGTGGAAAACCCCAACCCAATTTTTGAGAAATTTTTCCCCTCTTTCCCGTAAACTCATCTTGTGTTCTTCTTTTGTTGTTTTTAGGGGAAAATTTTTACATATTGTTCCGGGAGCCTTTCAGGGTGTCCCCATACATAGTTTTTCTCATATCGGTGTTGTAAAGGGGTGCCGGGTTGGGTTAGTATAGTTTAAGGGGGGGGTTTTTGGGTTTAGCCCCTCCCTTTTTTCATTTTTTTTAAAGGGGAAAAAGAAAGTTGCTGTTGATTGTTCAAGTTTTTAAGCCGGTTTTTTCAGTTTTTCCCTTCTTTTGCGGTACATTTTTGGTATTCTTCAAAAGTTTCTAGTTTTAAATTTTTTACCCCCCCCCCCCCCCCGCCCCCCCCCCCCCCCCCTTAGCCCCTAGGGAAAATAGTTTGGGGAGTGAAGTAATCAAGCCGGGTAACCCTTTTTGAGGCTAAGAGTATATTTGATGGTGGGGTTTCGAGAGTTTCTAGCTCCTTTTCAGACATGGTTTTTTTACAAGAAAATGAAAAAAATTTACCCGACTTTTTATACACAAAAGACATGGATCTTTTAAAGGGAAATAGTTCTTTAGTAGAAAATTCATGAGCAGCAGCGCTTCCCCCCCAAAAGGGACAGGGAAAGCAGTTGAACTGCCAAGGCTTCCCCGGGGCCCGGGAAAAATTATATAGTTTCAGTGACCGTCAAGAATCCCCCGCCCCCGGTCTCTGATTTTCTTCATCTTTTGCACATAAACATTTTTGGGATGGCCTTTCTTCCCCCCAAACTTCTTTGCCCCCTGTAAAAGCCATGTGCTGGGGGAGCCCCTTTTATCCCAAATTTAAAAAAATGCTTCGTTCCCGGGGAATCACCTCAAAATTCGACTTTTCAGAATTTTAAGTCTTCCTCAAATTCTAAACGAATTCCATTGGTTAGAATCAAAATTTGGGGCCCCTCTCTAGGGAAACTCCTAATTGATTCTGGGGTTTGGGTGGGGCCAACTTTTTTGAAATTTTTCCCTTTTGTCGGCCTTGGGGCCCTTTGGGTTTTGGGGTAGGGTGGATCTTCCTTTTCTCCATTTTAATGGAGGGGGGACCTTTTTTCCCCCTTTTTTGGGGCCCGGGGGGAGGTTTTGGTTCATGAAAGGAGCCACAATTTTATTTGCAGGTTGGCTCTATCCATTCTGAGTTTCTAGTTTTTGTTGTCATGGACAATTTATCACCAGATATTATTTTAGGTCTCCCTTGCTTATGTAATCATGACTCAATTTTTGACTGGAATAAAGGGGAGTGGATAAAACGTGGTCCCCATTGCTCTTCTGACTGTATTTCTCTGCAGTTTTACGAGTGCCAGATGGAGGAAACCAACCTTCCTGATTTAATTTCTGACTTTGCCGATATTTTTGACAAAAAATCTGCTAAATTATTGCCACCTAGAGATGGGCGAATTGATTCTAACGAAGTGGAATTCGTTTAGAATTTCAGGAAAACTTCGGTTCGGAACGAATCGAACTTGGGTACTTCGGGTGAACGAAGTGAGCTTTTCATTGCTAAAATGGCTGCGAGCACATGCCGTTACATGGGGCAAAGCACTCTGGGAGGAAGAAGGGCATAGCCTGCATGAACATGTCAAGATGAAGCAATCAAGACGGCAGGATTCTGTGACTCACCGCCTATATAGACCGAGCGCGCCGCTGTGAGCTCATACCTCTCTCACTGTAATGATAGGGAAGTGCTTGCTGGCTGTGGCCCGGGTGTTAGCGCTTCCCTGAAGAACTGATTTTTACACAGCGATTTTTTGTGGGTGTCTCACTTGTCTCATAGACAGTTTCTCTGAAAGTTCTATTTCTAGTTTTGGAGGTATTGGGATCTGAAAATCCATGTGCGTCCACGCGAGCTGCATATACATTCAATATCCAAGTGGGAATCTAAGCCAGTTTCCTGTTGTTTCAGTTAAAGGAAACAGCGATTAACAATACAAATACCGACATTCATTTTGCTGCTCATTCTATTGCGGAATTTACATCCAGGGTTAATTAAGCTCGTTGGTTTTGCATGTGCTGACCCCAAGAAACTGCACTTTTACAACGCCAAAATATAAATTAAAATTTTTTCCTGTAGCCTAATTCACACGCACAGGTTAATTACAAACTGTATCTCTTGTTGTATGGCGTAGAAAACACGCAATTGTAACACGCTAACAAAGCTACAGTTTGTGGCGGCTCAATTCATTGGCGCAATTTTTACATCCAGGGGTTTATTAAGCGTTGTTTTGCAGGTGTGCTACCCGAAGAAACTGTCTTTCCAACGCCATAATAAATTAATTTTTCCTGTAGCCTAATTCACAAAGCGAAAGGTATAATTACAACTGTATCTCTTGTTGTATGGCGTAGAAAACACGCAGGGTTGTAACCACGCTACACAGCTACTATTTGTGGGGCTCAATTACTTTGGGTGTCAATTTACATCAGAGGTTAATTAACGTTGTTTGCTGGTGTGCTGACAAAAATAAACCGTCTTTTTCAACGCCAAATATATATAAATTTTTCCTTAGCCTAATTCACAAGCAAAGGTTAATTAAAACTGTATCTCTTTTTGTGGCGTAGAAAACACGCAATTGAACACGCTACAAAGCTACTAATTGTGCGGCTCATCCTTTGCGCAATTACATCCAGGGTTAATTAAGCGTTGTTTTGGCTGGTGTGCTGACAAAAATAAACCGTCTTTTTCAACGCAAATAGATATAAATTTTTCCTTATCCTAATTCACAAGCAAAGGTTAAATTACAACTGTATCTCTTGTTGTGTGGAGTAAAAAAACGCAATTGTAAACACGCAACAACGCTACTAAGTTTGTGCGGCTCAATTCTTTGGCGCCATTTACATCAGGGGTTTAATTAAGCGTTATGTTTTTGCTGGTGTCTGACAAAAATAAACCGTCTTTTTCAACGCAAAAATATATAAATTTTCCTGTAGCCTAATTCACAAGCAAAGGGTTAAAATTACACACTGTACCGTGTTTTGTGTGTGTAGAAAATGACGCCATTGTAAACACGCACAAAAGCTACTAGTTTGTGGTGGCTCAATTCTCTTGCGCAATTTACATCCAAGGGTAAATTAAGCGTTGTTTTTGTCTGGGGTGCTGACAAAAATAACAACCCTTTTCAACGCCAAATATATATAAATTTTTCCTAACCCTAATTCACAAGCAAAGGTTTAATTACAACTGTATCACTTTGTTGTGTGGAGTAGAAAAAACACGCAATTGTAACACGCTACAAAGCCTATACAGTTTGTGCGCTCCAATTCTTGCGCAATTTACAATCCAGGGTTAATTAAGCGTTGTTTTCTTTGTGCTGACAAAATTAAAACCGCTTTTTCCAACGACAAATATATAATAAATATTTCCATTAGCCTAATTCACAAAGCAAAGGTTAATTACACACTGTATCTCTTGTTTGTGGAGTTAGAAAAACACGCAATGTAACACGCTACAAAGCTACTAGTTTGTGAGCGGACTCAATTCTTTGGCCAATTACATCCAGGGTTAATTAAGCGTTGTATTGCTGGTGTGCTGACAAAAATAAACCGTCTTTTTCATCGCAAAAATATATAATTTTTCTGTAGCCTAATTACAGCAAAGGTTAATTACAACTGTATCTCTGGTTTTTGTGGGTAGAAAAACGCAAATTTTAACACCTACAAAATCTATTTTGGGTTCAATTTTTTGCGCATTTACATCCAGGGTTAATTTTGCGTTGTTTTGCTGGTGTGCTGACAAAAATAAACCGTCTTTTTCACCCCAAAAAAATTTTAAAATTTTCCTTTGCCAATTCACAAGCAAAGGTTAATTAAAAAAACTTTTTTTTCTTGTTTTTGTGGGTAGAAAACACGCAATTGTAACAGCACAACTACTTTTGTCGGCTAATTCTTTGGCGCAATTTTCATCCAGGTTTAAAATTTAAACTTTTTTTGCTGGGGGTGACAAAAAACCTTTTTTCAAAAGCCAAAATATAAAATTTTTCCTTACCTAATTCAAAGCAAAGGTTAATTACAACTGTTATTTCTTGTTGTGTGGCGTAGAAAACAAGCAATGTAACACACTACAAAGTACTAGCTTTGTTACGGCTCAATTCTTTGGCGCAATTACATCCAGGGGTTAATTAAGAGTTGTTTTGCTGGGTGTGCTTACAAAAATAAACAGTCTTTTTCAACGCCAAAATATATACATTTTTCATGTAGCCTAATTCATGTCGAAGGTTAATTTAAGCCTGTTTGTGCTTTTACATTAGTAAAACACACAGTTGTTTTTAAACGACACATACAAGTAAATTTTTCATGGCCCATTTGTGTGAGCGCAATTATATCCTAGGGTCACCCAAGCTTGTTCTGGGTTCATTTGGAGTCAAAAAACAGGGTGTATATTTATCATATAAAGATATCATCAATCAACAGTGTCTGTAATTTTAGAACAAAACAGTTTGTTCAGTCAGAGAGGTGGCAAGGCTCTGCACATGCGGAGTGGCAGTGGACAAAACATTCCTGTGAACTGGGACCAGGTCGATCAGCCACGCAAGGGGACGTCGCATCAGGGTCACTCGGTGAGGCCACAACTGCCGCTGTGTATTCCTAGCGGCCGTGGTGTTGTTCAGCAACCAAGGGTTCCGTTGATTGGTTAACTAGGTCAATCCTCTTTCTCCCAGATGACATCTGACAACCCAGCCAAGAGGTCAGGTGGGAACCTCAGACTCAACCATTAGGTGACATTGGCCGGGAGCGGGGTCAGCGGCCCTCACCTGTCCTCAGCCAGCTCGTCCATACGGTTCCCTCAGCCAGAGAATATACTATGTGGTCTGGATCAGCGCCTCTATATAGCGTGGAATGAACAATTTGAGGAGGACAGTAAGCAGGTACTTGGCAAGTGAAGAAATTTGGAGCCCACAATATCGCCTGATTCTTGCATAGGCGGCAATGTATTGATGTGGAGAAGTGGCATGGGAGGTTCATGTTGTGAGAGGTCAGCCTCGGCATAACAAAAGAACGGTGATGAGGACAGCCGTGCGATAAACACAAATAGATGATGTTGTAGCCGAACGCACTTGGGTGCCGGGTGAGGCAAGGGCTTCGTCATCGTCAGGAGGAAGAGGGTGTCAGCTTGCGCGTTCAGGCAGCAGCGCAGCCAGCAGTGTGTAGTGTGGCCGTGATCAGCAGGATAGCAGCCGTGTGAGGTCGGGTGCCAAGCGGCCACGGGGTAAAAAAACCAGCTTAGCAGGTCAAGAAAGTAGCGGAACAGGGGCTCAGCGCGGACAGCGGCGGCAGTTAAGTAGTCATCAGTGCGGAGCGTGGCGGTAAAATCAGATACTCGGCAGTGGGCTGTTTCATTGCTAAGACACCGGAGAGCAGATTGGGTATATGTAGAATCTGTGGGCAGAAAGTGAAGCGTGGCCAGGGAGCATGCCATTGCACCCAGTCAAGGCTCCACCACCTTGGCAGACGGGAGCTGTTTATATTTGACATCATCTCCCGGTCCAGTTGCTCCTGCATCCTCGCTACTCATGGCGCAAGCAGTTAGTTCTAGCGAGGCGATTGCAAAGAGGAACAACAGTATGCGGTCCAAACCCATCCTAAGGGGTAGCAGATGACCGTGATCTGTCCAAGTTGTTTGGTATTGCCGTCATCCTTTCCAAATCGGAATGGAACATTCAGAAGAAAACTAATGTTGTGCCGCGAGCCGAGATGGAGAGTTCAAGCGTATTTTCTTTTCATAAAGGGCAGAGAGTAACCAGCACTTCATAATTGTAGAACAGTAGGTGGGTCAGTCCTTGTGCTTATCGGTTTGTTCAAAGGTGCCCCCCAGGCAGGGACGGACGTTCTGGAGATGTAACTACGGTCAGGGCCATGTACTTGTCCTTTCTACGGCCCCATGGGTGAAATTCGCTTCCAGCCCTGGCACAACACCAAAACTTGGACAGGAGACGCGCTCTTCTCCTCCACGTTGTCAAACTGCGGATCCTGAGCCAATGTTACGCTCCTCCTCCTCACCCACCACCCATCTCACATCCACAAGTATAGCTCCATTCATACAACACTGTGTAGGGGCCACAGCGTGTCACGCAGTTCTACACCTGGCTTGAATCGGTTATGAAGTCACACAGGGGGAGGAATGCTCTCGCGTCATGCAGCAAGAAATTGGGGGGATGTGTGGTTTCTCCGCAGGAGGAATCTGCAAATCGGAACCTTGGTGACGGACAATGGGAGGGAAACATGGTGTTCACGC
The DNA here is from genome assembly GCA_025379985.1 of Phyllomedusa bahiana. NCBI lineage: Eukaryota > Metazoa > Chordata > Amphibia > Anura > Hylidae > Phyllomedusa > Phyllomedusa bahiana. The sequence goes on from JAODAL010013954.1 coordinate 18,728, forward strand.
GAAGCAACGCGGGAGGCATGGTCCTTGCGCCTGCATGACGCTAGTGGTTCAAGTCTGGTTGTGAAAAGGTTCCTGAAGTTATTCCACACGATCTCAGAACATTCTGAAATGGCCAGGAAACTTTGCATGCACTTTATCCAATTCCTACAAAGCCCGAGGAGGAAACACCTCCTCGAGTTGCAGCGGCACAAACGGCCTCCCCAACAACACTCTGATATCGCAATGTTTCCACCCGCGGAATTCCAGCCTGCACATGTTTGGTGACTGTGTGAACAGTGAAAGCGCCATACATTAACGATTTTTTGATGATCAGGTCAGAGAAGTACTCCCTGTGTAACTTTGATTGTCAGTGTGGCAGGCTCATGCGTGACACCTGCGTTGTTGAGGCCATTGAGTAGGCGAAGTTATTTGTCAGTCACAGGACTTCGGGATGAATAACATCATTCACACTCTTCATGTCCTGGAAACAGATGCTGAAAAATCTGTCTGGGACTGGGGACTGGTGACGTGGCGGACTACCTTCTCGGTGGCCACATGAGTCCTGTGGGGGATGAAATGGAGGAGGAGTGGAGGGGACATTGGAGCAGAAGTTGAGGAAGATGAGGCTGATGACCCCCTAGCAACCGTAGGCTGTATACTGTGGAAATGGAGGCAGGGAGCCCTCGGAAGTCCTTGTGCAGATGTGCCGCAGCATGCTTATTTGCCAGGCTTAGCAGTGACAACCGAATAGTCAGCATCGGGCAGAGGGATGACCTTCTGGCTCTCCCCCTATTGGACCTCACACCGGTCCAAAATGGTGAGCCTTTTTCCACCAGCTATTGAGAGGGAATAAGACAAATCAAATACTATAGGGGAGAAATCTCCGTAATCAGTCTGGCTGCTTGCCTATGTGCTAGGAATGGTCCCTCCTCTGCAGGTCTGGACCAGGGGGTTCTCAGCGTTAACGTACTCTGCCGCAGATGCTGTGGGAAGGTGGGGGGGCTAGGTGCAGTTACAGCTCCATCTGTAGTAACCTAAGTCTGGAGTCAATGATGAGCAGACTTCATATTTACCCGCCTAAGTGCAGGAGGGCAGTCGACAGCAAGCAGCATGCAGGACCTGGAGCAGTCCTGAACCAACAGGTTGTGGCTACTTGGACAGCACTCTGCAACCTCTGTTACGAGATCGCTTGGTCTACTGGGCAGCATACTGGATGTCGGTGGCCGCAACTTGCCGAGTTTGCAGTGGAGAAGCTGTCCTGCCCCGGGCCAGTAGTGTGGCATCAGAGCGGTCGGTGTTCAGTGGGCGGGGGCCAGCTGTTAACCCAAGGAGAAACCGCTTGGTCAACGGGAAATGTGGAAATGACGAATGACCTTTGCAAGATGAATCCAGGCGTGGTATCGGCCAGGATTTCCACCACAACATGCATTTGGAGTCAAGTCTGGTGTTCAAACTACCTGCTCAGCCACTATTCTGATGCCGCCACCAGTTTCTCCACTGCTGCCACCATCTTTACAAGGGGATGGTATTGCCTACCCACTCAAACACGTCTTGTCCTTGTGCCACTCTCTGTCTCATGCTGCTGCTGTGGCTGCTGCCATGTCCCCACACTGTGTCATTGTGACACTGTGGACCCTATGCTGCTAGCCACCGTGACACGCTCTCAGTTCATTGTGCCACTCTGTGGCTTCCTCTGTTTTGCCACCTCCGAACTGTCATTGTGCAACTGCCTTGATCTCATGCTGCTGCTGTCGTGACTCCACCACTGTTCATTGTGCCACTCTCTGGCTAATACTGTTTTGCCGGCCTTTTTTCCCCAGAATGTCATTGTGCCACTGCTGAACCTTTGCTGCTGCCGCCGTGACTCCACACTGTTGTGACTGTGCCACTCTTGGCCTAATACTGTTTTTTGCGCCTCCTGAAATGTCCATCTGTGCCTCTGTCTGATTCTCTACTGCTGCAGCCGTGCCTCCACACTGTGTGATTGTGCCACTCTGTGGCGATTACTGTTTAGCCACCACCAGAATGTAATTGTGCCACTGCCTGATCTCATACTTGCTGTGTCGTGACCTCCAAAACTGTATCATCGTGCCACTCTGTGGGCCTAATACTGTTTGCTGCTCCAGAATGTCATTGTGCCACTGCCTGGAGCTCATACTGCTGCCGCAGTGCACCCTCCACAATGTGTGTGATTGGGCACTCTGTGGACATAATACCTGTTTTGCCGCCTCCAGAATGTAATTGTTGCCCAACTGGCCTGAATATCATACCTGCTGCCGCCGGTGACCTCCAATGTGTGATTGTGCCCACTTGTGGCCTAATTGTTTTTGACGCTCAGAATGTCATTGTGCACTTGCCTGACTTAATGCTGCTGCCGCCGTGACTCGTTCTCAGTCATTGTATGCCCACCCTCTGTGGCTTCCGCCATGTTTTGCCACTCCAGAATGTCATTGTGCCACTCTCTGACCTCATGCTGCTTGCTGAGATCCTGCCTTGCCCTCCAACACACTGTACATTGTGCCACTGGCTGCCTCATGTTGTTGCCCGCAGTGACCTCCAGTTTTCAGTCATGTGCCATTCTGTGGACATCTGTTTTGCCCACCTCCCTGAATCGTCATTGTGCCACTGCCTGAATCTCATGTGCTGCTGTGTGACGGTCCACACTGTGCTGTTTGTGCCACTCTGTGGCCTATATCGTTTTTCCGCCTCCCGAATGTAATTGTGCACTGCCTGATCTCATTCTGCTTGCCGCCGTCCGTGACCTCCACACTGTGTGATTGCTGCCACTCTGTGCCCTAATATGTTTTTGCCCGCCTCCAGGAATGTCATTGTGCCACTGCCTGATCTCTATGCGCTGCAGGTCGTGCCCTCCACACTGTATCATTGTTGCCACTCTGTGGCCTAATATGTTTTGCCGCCGCCAGAATGTCATTGTGGCACTGCCTGCCCTCATGGTGCGGTGGGTGCCGCTCACATCCACACTCGTCACAATGTTTGCCACTCTGAGATTACAGCTTGTATTTTTCAGCTTTCGCTGGCATGACTTTATCAGGCTACATTCCCGCTTGAGTTTTTATTGGTAGATTTTGCCCTCTTGTGCCCAGGGAATTTTATAGTTAAGCGATCTAAGAGCGCGGGCAGTCATTTTGGTGTATATCAAAACCAAACTTTGTTGAACCCCCAAAAAAGTCCTTTGCATATTTAAGTTGGCACAACGTTCAAGCACCCGCAGCTTGTGCACCCGGGAAATGTGCTTTTTAACGCGATTCGTGCCGAATAATTGGGACCGAATTTATTTTTGACGGGAAAATTTGGGAAGTGACCGATCGAAATTTTTTAGAAATTCGCCCCACTCTAAATATAAAAGTGATTGCCTCTGTAATCAGAACGTTACTGCTAATTGGTTTTTTAACCCAGAACCCCTTGGGGGTTAAACGGTAAGTTTTAAAAAAAAAAAGTTTTAAAACTATAAAGTAATAAATATGAAAAGTTTAAAAAACCCCCTTTTTGTGATTTTTACAATAAAAAAAAAAATTTTAAATTACACAATTGATATTGTTGCATTTGTAAAAAAAGGAGTCTAATAAAAAAAATTTAAAATCACTTATCCCTCGGTAATCACCTTTCAAGGAAAAAAAAAAACTAAACTAAAAATTGTGTATTTTTTGGTCATTTTGGCCCTATGTATGAAAAATGCAGTAGTTGGTGCTCCTAGAACCCAACCCGAGCCTAGCAATAACTAGAGCCCAATTAGTGTAAAATTTTGTGAAGGGAGCATCTTTTTTTTCTCTTTAAAAAAATATGCTGCCCGTTCCAATGTGGCAAAAAAACAAATACATAAAAAAATTTCTGCGAACACGCACTTTCGAGCAAAAATTTAACAAGAGGGCCCGGGCCTGGATGTTTTGGACGCTGCAACGCCCTGGCATTATGGTTTCCCTCAAAAGTCTGTAGCTTCCTGCGTTGCAGACTGATGCAGTCCCAAACCATGCACTCCCACCAATGCTTGACTATAGGTAAGACAACTTGTTTTGTTCTTAACTAGAGTTTGACATTTTCTAAACCCAAAAATAATTTTTATCTTGGTTATCAGCCAAAGACTTTGTTTTTGTGCATCATATTTAAAAAAAGGTGTTAAAAAATCTTTTATGCTAGGCCATTGGAGTGCAAATGCGGCTTCCAGCAGTTGGGAAAGTAAAAAAATCCCATCTGCATTTATATAATCTTTCAGTGGGCATGATGGGAGTTTTTGTTTCCCAACAGTGGGGGTTTGTTTTGAAACCGGGCCTGGGCCATCTTTGGAGAGCAAAATTTCTTTTTTTCAGTTCCTAGACAGTTTTTTGTTGAGGTGCCATGTTGAACTTCAGTGCCCAGTATGGGGTGTTGGGGGGGGCGATAACCCCCAAATTTAACACCTGCTCCCCACTCACCCCGGGCCTTTTTTAAAACCAAGCCATTATACCGGGGGAAAAGGGAAAAAATTGGGCAAATTTATTTTTTTAAGGGCACACTAAATTTAATGTAATAAATATTTCTACTTTAATTGGTTTTAAGTTTTTCCCATTGTTGTTCTTTAAAATTTTTAAAAAAATATTTACAAAAAAAAAAACATGAGGAGTGTAATCACTTTTGTGGGATACTGTAAGTGCTTATCTACGGGGCAATGCTTTAAAAAAGGGCCCTTTTTGTTAAGCAGCCTCGTTTGATGAACAAAAGAATTTTTTTTTAATTAATTTTTATTATTAACATGCTGGCTGATGTCTTCCTTTTTAAAAGCCTTGAAAGCTACCCTATTTTAGAAGGTTCTTTGGATCCTGTCTAGCTGTGAAGGTGTCTGTGAAGGTGTCTGTGTTTGCACTAAGCTTTGAACTGTGGGAAAACTTTTTTCAAACAACTCAAAATTTAAATTTAAGAGTTTTTTCTGCAAAAATTTACAAAAATTTTGTATGAATTATGTTTGTTTCAAGTATAACAAAAAAAAGTTGTGCTGTGGTCTGTTTCTATTTTCAAAATCTGTAAGACCTAGACCTTTTCATAGTCTTACAAAAAACAATTTAGGTATAGTTAGTCCAGTCTCCTGCTTGAAGGCATGACTGTGATGTGAACATTCAGAACATAAGCATTAGTCAATCTGATGTTATAATGTAAAAATATATAACATATAGATTTTTAAATTTATCAAAAGTCTCTTTAAAACCAAGAGTATATGTAGAGTCAACAAATAGTGTGCTGCTGTAATTTCACAATAGTTTACAAAAGCATCCATGCTAATTTTCCCTATATTATTCTAAAACAATCTGTAGTAGAACACTGTAATTCATCATTTTTGGTCTTTAGCCAAACATAAGTCCTTGTCTTTAAAACAAATACATACGTTTATTAAGTGTGCATTGATGTTAAAAAAAAAAAAAAACTAGGTGGCAATCTTTATATAGAAACATTTTTGCTCTCTTTATTACTACAAAATGTGTTTAAAAATAGACTCCCATTTATGAGCCAATATTACGAATGTGTAGAAAAGAAAAAACAAGAGCCCTTAAGATTTTAATAACCTTATAATTGTTAGTATGGATGTTTGGCAAAGCAGAAGTTCTTAGATAATTAGTCTGAATAACTGTGTTGTCGCAATTAGACTATAATCTAAAGAGTTCTTAGTATATTAATAAAAAAAATTGAAGCTTCATCTACAAGTTCTTAGTTTGGTCACACATTTGACTTGATGAGACTTATTTTACCATTTTATTATAATTACTGTAAAATATGATGTATATATGGAATTAAATATTGGACTGCCTAACCCTCATTTCTGAGTCAGCAGGGCGAGCTTGAGCCGTCATCCTTAATGAAGACATTACTGTAGTCCCTGCTCGCTTGAGAAAACCGGCTGAATTTCAAGTCGTGCAATAAATTAATGTTGCAATTAAGCCTTTGTGATTTTTTTTTAAAGAATTTACTAACAGGAAATTTGACCTGGGGAACTTTCACATTTCGAGGTTGATGCTAATTACCATCATGAGATAACATGTCCTATGTGTTCTGTTAAAAGATATCAGGGATGTTTCGAGAAGTGATGACTCTTTATCCATCAAAGTCTGTTGATGTCTGCATGGCTGACAAAAAGCCAAGCCAACAACTGGCATATACCGATGTATTTGCATTTTTGCATTTCATTATGCACATAATTGCATATCAACAGAGCTAGTCTTCCACATTATCTCCAAGAAAATTATCAGCGACGTCTGAAATAAATGCCTAAATGTCAACAACAGACAAGTTCGAGAAGCTGACCTTTGAAAGATTTCATTCTTTACAGATTTGCCATGGTATGACTCAATTCTTAACTTTCTGCTTGCTGGCGATAACACAGAATGAAACAAAAAGAAACCCATGTGAGAATTCTGTTTAAAGAAAAGAAACTCTAACTTTCTGAAGTGTAGAGGCACAAGGACAGATTATAATAACTAATAAGTGGTTGGGCAGACAGATAAAGTGGCATATGGAGAGCAGTTGAGTCTGAAGGGGGTTGTTTATCAAAGTCTAAAACCCAGTGCAACTAAAACAAAAATTGTTGTATCAAAGGAAAACATCCAAGTCTTTACATGATTCTTTTTCTTACTGTGATAGTTTTGTAGCAATGAGAATTTGACAAGTAACCCAATCTGAGCATGAAAATATAGAAAGCAGACAATGTTTGCAACCAAAACACTGTGAATGAATTGATTTAAAGAACTTGTCATGAATTTGCTTTACATCCATGGAAACAATTTCCTAAACTCTTTTACTGTTCCTCTTGACAGACCGGCTTCATTAATCTATTACGACACGTTGGGTTTCTGTAGATAGTCTACAACAACATTACACTTTTCTTAAAAGATGAGGTTTTCCTGGAAAAAAAAAAAAAAAAAAAAACTACAATTAGCACTGTGAAAGTCTTGAATTCTTGTTTTACATTTTTTATTTACATGTCATATTTTAGCTAGCTTTATAATTAATGTACGATTTAGAGGGATGGGTATTTTCTGACTTAAAACTGTTTTCAATGATCACAATATTGATTAAAATAAGCTGCTATTTTCATCTATATCAGACCTTCAGGGCAACTCTTGGCAGCCCTGTCAGCAGGAATGATGGAGCCAAGACTTGGAATCTCTTCTTTTAGAAAAGAACCACCAACCTAAGAACCAAAAGCATTTTGACCACCATCTTCCATTAAAATCAATTCACTTATATTTGCTTTCATCTTTGTTCCCTGACTGAAGTTTCATAATCAAGGAGTAATATATTATAGTTTTAGCAAACAAAGCTGATTAAAGCTTAATTTCATAATTAAAACCTATTCATTGTTCCAATATATTTTCTACATTTAAGACCTCTGCTTGCAGTCATTTGTTATTCATAAGATAAAAATATTTCTGGGTCATATGATGGACGTACAGGTACATGGCTTTTAGAGTTACAAAAAAAAGTAGCAAGAGCTATTTATGCCTAAAAATATTCCCATTCAATAACTACTGTACAATCTGCAACTTTATGTTTATATGAGAAATATAAAAAATAGTCTTTTTAAAAAGCCTAAATACTATGTGCCTTAAGTTAAGTCGTCCTTTTAAGAATTTTGTTGTATGTATCTGATAGCACTCCAAACATTATTTTTTTTTATTCATTATTTAATAATAATTTTTCATTACTTCTGAAACAATGAAAACAGCTTCTTGGTATGGATTGGTGTAGGATATTTTAATTCATGGTTGTTAGATTGTCTATCACTGTTGACAACTAATGAACTGATATATCATTCAGTTACGTTTCTACTTAATCTAAATGAATGACAGGATATGCCTGTCTGGGTAGTGAGATCTTAATGACAGGGTCATGGTTGAATACAGTTGTCCAACACAGAGGCCAATATGATATAAGACACAGCTGTTGTGTAACCTTAACCTAGCTGTCATTCACTGTCCAGCTTGAAAGTATTTTCCATTAGAAGTACATCCATGACATGCTCTTGTGTCTGCACATAAGAAAAGGAATATTAGGTTTATTGTTGTTAGATGATCTTTAAACTGATCATTCCTAGTTCAATATATTAGGATTAATATGGATTCTTAACAAAATTAATATTTTGCTAGTTAAATAGTATATTTAATTAAGATTTGTAGTTAATTCTGTATTGTTTTTATTCTTTGATTCTATATACAAATTCTATTAATACGATAACTGTATTGAAGCATTGTTTTATTTTACAAGAAGGTATGTTATTTAATTTAAGGGGTTGTCTCACTACAGAAATCGATGGTATGTTGCTAGGATTTGCCAATTATTGTCTGATAGGTCTGGGTCCCCTCTCCGACTATAATCAGAAGTCCTGTTCATGCTTATGGGAAAGTCCTGACAACTTCTCGATTCAGAACGGAGACGTTTCAGGGCGTATTTAGGAGATTGGTGCAGGTTCCAGGCCCCGGGCCTATCAAACATTAATGGCATATCCTAAGGATATGTTATCAATGTCTGTAGCGAGACAACCCTTTCCAATATGTATTTAACCAGATGCTGATCACAGGTTGACTACAAATGTCCAGGTGGCCGACATCTAATTTTGCACAGATATTCTGCAACTGTGCAGCTGCGCAAATGGAGAGTTGGCTTTCAGACCAAGGCCACTCTCCACACGACAGGGATGGATTATTACAATCCCTGCCATCCTGATCATTGTATATACAGTGCTTACTTACAGCAGTCCTGTGAGAACCAGGGTTCGGTAATTGCAGAGGCTGCTGGTTCCTATCAGACCCAGGTCAGATCTGAAGTGACTTCAGGAGGTGCTTTTCCCCCTACATTTCCTATGTAGATGAACTAATCCATCAGTCCCAGTTACAGGGGAAATCAGAAAAAAAAAAAAAAGCTACATAGAAATGCCTTCCAAATGTCTTTTTTCTGACCTCATGGGAGTCACAATCTGTAAAATAAGATTTTAAGCCTCACCCCCAACAACCCTAAAACTGTATATTACCTGTATATAAATGTTCATGATAGAAAAGTGACACAATTACAAAACTTTTTTTTTTGCCACTTATGTTGAAATGAAAAAAAACAAAAACAAAACATTTCTTTTTTACTAAGTCGGATTTTTAACCAAAATAAAAATTTTTTTTACTTTTTTCCCTAATAATATTAAAAAAAAGGGTATGGAAAATAAAAATAAAAATAAATTTCCTTATTGAAAAACGGCCCAAAAAAAGAAAAAGTTAGTAGAATAAGTGAGCACGGAAAAGTGTTACGGGTTTTTCACATTACATTTTCTGGGGAAAAAGGGAAAATTTTCCAGGTCAGGAAGGGAAAAGGTAAATTTTTTAAAAAATATGACTAGAGATGGGGAAAAATTGATTCTAACGAAGTAGACTTCTTTTAAATTTTTTCGGGGAAAACTTGGGGTTCTGAACAAAAGCCGAAGTTTGGGGTACTTGGGGTGAACGCAGTGTGCTTTTCATTGTTAAAATGGAGTGACACATGGGTTTACAGGGGAAAAAGCATTTGGGGAAAGAAAAGGGCATAGCCTGCATAAACATTTTGCAGAGATGAAGCCAATAAAGGGGAACCGGGGGAAAATTCTGTGACGTCCCCCGCCCCTTTTTATAATTCCCCCGGGCGCGAGCTGGGGCTCACACTCCTCTCACTGTATTGACTGGGAAAGGTGCCCCTGCGGGCTGATAGCTCTTACTGAAGAAAAGTTTTTTATACAGCGATTTTTGGGGGGGGTTTTACAAAATTGTCTCAGAGACTGCTTCTCTTAACGTTTTTTTTTTCGTTTTTTTGAAGTTTTGGGATCTGAAAATCCAGTTTTGCATCCACTGAAACTGCATAAAAAATTTTAAAATCCTATCTCTCAAAACCCACATTGAAAACCAAAAGGGGATCTAAGCCATTTCCCTTTTGTTTTCTTTTAAAAAAAAAACCGGGCCGGTTTTTACAATACAAAAACCACTTCTTTTTTGGTTGCCAATTCTTTGGCCCAATTTTTTACACCCGGGGGTTTAAATTTAAAGCGTTGTTTTTCAGTGTGGGGGACCCCAAAAACTGTCATTTTCACCCCCAAAAATTATCCCCTTTTTTTTCCGGTAGCCTAATTCACAAGAAAAAAGGAAAAATTAAAATTTTTTCTCTTGTTGTGGGGCGGAAAAAAAAACACCGCTTTGGGTTAACACGCCAAAGCTAGTAGTTTTTGGTGGGCTAATTTTTGGTTAAATTTTACTCCAGGGGAAAAATTTAAAGCGTTTTTTTTTTCAGCTGTGGTGACTCCAAAAAACCCGGTCTTTTTCACCGCCAAAAAAAATACTTTTTTTTCCTTTTTAACCTAATTCAAAAGAAAAAGTTAATTACATTTTTAAATTCATTTTGTGTGGCGAAAAAAACACCGCATTGTAACACGTACTGTGGGGGGTTTTGCCCCGGGCGGTGGGGGCCCACGGACCGGGGGCCCGAAACCCGCTTTCCCCCAATAACGGGTCCCCGTCGGGACGGGGGCCCGCCTAGGGGGCAGGGCCCGGGCCCCCGGAAACCACCCGTTCCACCCCAATCACCGGGCCTCGCTTTTTCCGGTCCTCGTCCCCTCCCGGCCCGGTTTTCCCAAAAGCGCGCCCCGATTTTTTCTCCCTGGGGCCTTTTTTTGGCTCTCCTCAAATATGTCCCCCCCTAAAGGGTCCCTAGTTTTTAAAATTGGGGCCCTCGCTTCCTAAAACCCCTTTTAAAGGGTTTTGGGCGGGTTGAAACCCGGTGAATAAAAATTTTTGTCTGCCTCCATTCCCCCTGGCGCGCGCCTCGCCCCTTGGGGAATTTAAAGGGACAGGTGCCCGGTAATTGGGTAATTCCCGGGGCCCGTGTTCCTATAAAAAGTGTTGCACCCACGTCCTTCCCCTGTGGATTTACGTTGCCCGAGCCATAAAAAAGGGTTTCCCTTAAAGTGATTCCTGTTTTAAAGGGTTTTACCGGAACCCCCCTCGCTCCCTTTTCCCGACCCCGAACCCCTCCCCACCTGCCCTGCCCCTCTCCTGTCCACAAACCAGAATTTTTTTTTTGCCCCCCTCCCCTGACATTCTGCCTGCCCACGACTACTTTCTCGGACTACAAATTCTGTCCCAAACGTTTCACCCCCCCAGCCCCCAAACCCACCAAAAAAAAAAAGTGACGTCAGGGAGGACGACCTGGTAGCCTACCCCCGAGAAAAGCCCATCCTGCTTTGCGGGGGGTCGGGGTAAAAAACCGGGGGTTTACTTAGATTCCGTTCCCTGGCGGGCTTAATTTCCCAACGTTTGCGGTGGTCCGTCGGACCCATACCCAGCCTCACATTTTAAAACCAGCCATGGATCCCCCCAAGGGGGCCCCCCTGCCAAGCACCCCGGGGATCTTACACTTTGGGTTGCCCACCCATCTGAAGAAAATGAAACAACAGGCACAGCATTTGGGGGCCGGGCTCTCCGCCTTGTTCGTCAGCTCCTCGCATCCCAGAAAAGTCCCAAACCTGCCCCCGCCTTGACTCCTTTCTACTCCCCTTTCCATTGCAAACCGTGGGCCCCCAAGCTTCGGCTCCCCTTACCCATCAGCTTTGCTGGGGATCCCAAGTCTGGGGGTTTTTCATTACCCAGTGTCTATGCAATAGAATGATGGCGGATCATTTTTCCCCTTTTTAAGGGGTCTAAAGTGGCCTTCGTGGTCCCCCAAACTATCCAGGAAGGCCTGGTTTGGGGTGAGTCCCCCTGGGACAGGAATAAACCGGGTGACTGCGGATCTACAGACCTTTCTCCGGGAAATTTCCGCCCCGTTCAGGGCCGGCCTGCTCCTCTGTGTGGGCCCTCAAAAGCCTTCGTCGGGGCGACTCCTGGGTGGGTGACAAATGCGGTACATTTTCCGTACCCGGGCCCTTTCGAAGCTCACGTGGAATGATCCCGCCCTCTGCCCCCTTTTCCCAAAAAAGGGCCTGTCCACCCGGGTAAAGGGCCCTTTTGGGCCCAGAAAGAACCCCCTGTCCTCCCTGAGTGAACAATCCTGCTAGAAAACTGGGTTTGATTAAGGTTCGCAGGGAAGGCGGGAAGAGCTGCGGAAAGGAAGAGACTCTGCCACCCCCCCCGTCGGCGGTTTCCCCCGGGCCCCCGGTTTTTTCCAGCATTCCCCCATTGTTTGCCCCTAAAAGCCTCGAGGGGGAAACCCATGCAATTTGGGCCCCCGGCCCCAGTTATGGGGCAGGACTTAACCGTCGCCGAACCGAAAAGCTATTTCTCAACTGCCCCCCGGACCATTTCCCAAAGTTTGTCCGCAACGTCCCCAGCGCCCGGGAAACGCTCACCCCTAGGACCGTAGGAGAGGCTTTCCTAGGTGCATTTTTCCCCCCTTTTCCACGTCTGATGATGCCGGGGGGGGGGAAACCAGGGATGCGGGTCCGTCGTTCCGGAGTTCTTTTTTCCCTGGACTGGGGTCTGCCGGAACTTCATCTTTGCCTCATTGAACCCCCGGTTTCCCGCATCCCCTTTGGGTTCGGCGGGAGAACCCCCGTTTTATTTTTTCCCGGTCAGGGGGGAGCTTCTCATGACCCCATCCAACGAAACCCCGGGCCGGGGGACCCCCTCCTTTGGGGGGGGCGTTTACATAAGGGGGAAGATCGGGTTTCCCCCTTTCTGTCCCGTGCTTCCTGGGCGACCCTTTTGGGGGCTTCCCCTGGCTCCCAACGTCTTTCCCCCTACGCTCGATTGGAAACGGGCGAAGCCTCTTTGGGGGACCGGAATCCCAGAACCTTTTGGGCTTGGAGGTACCACGCCCGGTGCCACCACTTCCCTCCCCTCCGTTGGTCAACCCTTCCCCAGGCCTGCCGCCGAGTACCAGAATTTTGGGGGATGAATTCTCCGAAAAGAGGCCGATTCGCTGCCCCCACATCGGCCTTACGACTGTCCTTTTGGCCCTCCTCCGGGAAAACCAGCCCACCCCGGGGGAGGGTCTACCCCGGGCCCTTCCAAAAAACTCAGGCCATGTCCGGGTTATTTTTCCCGGGGGAACCCGCAGAAAGGATTCATTCTTTAAATTTTCCTTTCCCCCCCGCCCAGCCGGGTTTTTTTTTTTGTGCAGAAGAAGGGTGGTTTTCCCCCCCGTCCCTTTTATAGACTACAGGGGTCTAAATAAGATCCCGGGAAAGAAAATGCTACCCTTTTCCCTTTTTCTCCCAAAAAAGTTTTACCGTCTCAAGGGGGCTAAAGTTTTTCTCCAAATTGGATTTGCAAGCCTATTTAAACCCCTTTAAGAATTCGGGAGGTGGACCAGTTAAGACGGGTTCAATAACCCCAGAAAGGACAATTTTTTTTACATCGTGATGCCCCTTTGGGCTCTGTTTTCGCTCCAGCGGTGTTCCCAAAAACCGTCAACCCATGTCTTTCGGGATCTCTTTTACACCCGCGTCATAGTGTACCTAGATGACATCCTGATTTTTCCCTAATCTTCCGACTCACCGGGCCCAAGAAGCCAAAGGGCTGCAAGGGTTTCCCCAAACAACCCACGTACGCCAAACTGGAGAAGTGTTTATTCCATCGGGACCAGCCTACCTTTTCCCGGGAAAATAGTTTCGGTGAAGGCCTAAAGATGGACCCGGGGCAAAAATTTTATGCGGTGCAAAAAATGGGCCCCCTCCTGTCGGTCCTTTTGGGCGATACAGCGCTTCCTGGGGTTTGCAAATTATTTCCGGGAAAATTTTTTTCCCACTTTTCCCCCCTTGGGGGGTCCTATCGTGGCCCTTACTAGGGAAAAATACGAAAACCCAAATGTTTGGCCTCCAGAGGCTGAGAAAGGGGTTTGTGGGGTCTAAAACGGGCCCCTCCCCTGCCTGTCTTGGTCCCGGGCCCGATTCCCGAGAGGGCCGTTTTCCCTTTTGGGGTGGGGTCCTCATTCTGGGGGGTGGGGGCCCGGGCCTCACAAAAAGAAGCCAAAGGGAAAATTCGCACATGTGGGTTTTTCTAAGACCTTTTCCCCCCCGGTTTAAACGGAAAATATGCCATTTGGGGGCCGGAACCTTGGCCCTCAAATTAAACCCTAGAGGGGGTGGGGGACCCCCTCTGGGGGGGGTCTTTACTTTAATTTGACATCTTTACAGACCACAAAAATTTTTTTTAACTTCAGGCGGCCCAAGTTTAACCCCCCGCCAAGCCTGGGGGGTTCCTTTTTTTTTCTTGGTTTGATTTTTGTATACATTTCCGGGCCCCCCTGAAAAAAAACGCAAGGCTGAGCCCTCTTCCGGCCTGGTTGGTCGGGTGAAGAAACCCCTGTCAAAAAACACATTATTTTCCCCCCAAAAGGTTTTGGTTTACGTGGCTCCCCCAGGGCTCCCCCAAAAATTCCTAAGGGCAAGACTTACCCTGCCCTGGAAATCAGGAGGGAAAATTCTGGGTGGGGGCATAGCTCCCCCTTTTTGGCTGGTCATCCCGGGGCTCGGAAGTCTTATGCTTTGATCTCGCGGCACTAAATTTTTGGCCGACCTAGAAAAGGATGCAAGGACTTCACCCCCGCCTGGGTCCCCTTGTCTCGGAACAAGGTCCCCCACCCCCAGGCCCCAGTTCCTTGCATCCGTCCCGTGCCCAAAAACCCCTTGGACGCACATAGCGATGGGTGGCGTCACAGACCCACCATCCCCTGGGAATTCCCGTCACCAAAAATGTCCCACCTTTTTGCCCCCTGGCCCCGCCTCTGCCCCCCAAATTGGGTAATCTTTTTTTCCGGGGATATCTTCCGGCTTCATGGCTACCTTCCACATTGTCTCCGACCGGGGGTGTTTTTAAATTTTTTTCCCATTTCCGGCGGCAAATTTTGCCCCGTCTGCAATTCCAAGTTGGACTTTTCCCTCGGCCTACCCCCCCCAGTCCAAGGGGAGGGAGAGAGTGAACCCGAAATTTTGGGGGGAATACCTTTGCCACTTGTGTCCGGGCGTCAGGACAATGGACCCAGCTGCTCCCCTGGGCTGAAATTTTGGTTTAACCATCGGGGCTCGGAACTGCCCGGGGTCTCCCGTTTTTTTGTAGTCTAAGGCCGCCACCCCACCCCCCCCCCCCCCCCCTGCCCCCCTGACTGGGTGTCCCGCGTCAATGACCAGGTTCGAGGGTATCAAAGGGCCCCCGGGAGGAGAAAGCGAAAGTTCTCTACTTGGGCCTCGCCGTATGAATTTTCAGAAAAAAGGAAAAAAGGGCCTTCCCGAATTTTTCCCTGGGGGCCAAGTTTTGGGTCCCAAAGGAAAATTTCGCCCGAAGGTCCCTTGTTTTTAATTGGGGCCCCCGCTTCCTCGGACCCTTTTAAGGGTTTTTTCCGGCATTTTGAACCCCGGGGACCCTACAAGCTTTTCTGCCACCAACTCTCCCGGGGTTTCCCCAACGATTTTATGCCCTCCCTTTAAACCCTGGTTCTGAACCGTTCTCTCGGGAAAAAAGTGACGCCTTCCCCCAGTAGCCGAATCCAAATGAACCCTTTTCGGGGGTTAAAGGGCATTTTACTAGAAAAAAAGGTTAGAGGGAGAACCCTTTCCTTTCCCCGTGGGTTGGAGGGGCCCTTTGGGGCCCCAGGAGAGATCCTGGGGGCCTGAATCAAAAATTTCCCGAAACGGGATCTCATCCTCAGATTCCTGCAAGCCTAAAAAAGGGGGGAGGCCAAGGGGGAGGTTCTGTAACGGGTTGCGCCCCCGGGGCACCCGCCCTTCCCCCTAAAAGGGTCCCCCGGCCCGGGGGACGGGAGGGCGCACGGGGCCGCACAACCCGGTCCCCGGCGCCCCCCCGGTTTTATCCACTCACCCCCGGCCCCCACTCCCGTCCCGTCCCCGTCCCCCGCCGGGCCCAAGGCATGGGGCGCCCCCTCGCGCGCCGCTCGCCTTTTTGATTTAAAGGGACCCGTGCGCCGGGGGAATTTGGGGAATTGCCGGGGGGCCCCGTTCCCAAAAAGGGGTTTGCACCCCCCCTCACTTCCCTGCTGGATCTACGTTGCCCCGAGCCCATAGAGAAACGTTCCTTAAAGTGGGATTTTGCTTTAAACCCTGTACCCGACCCCTCGCTATGTTTCCCCACTCCGAACCTTGGGCCCCCTGCCGACCCTTGCCTGTCCACGACCACGGAAAACCCTTGCCGCCTGCCCGACATTCCCGCCTTCCCAGATTAAAGATTCTCGGACTACGAATTTTTGTACCACGCTGCACCTCGGGCCCCCACCGCAAAGCAAGTCACGGGCAGGGGGGCGACCTGGGAGCCTCACCCGCAGCAAGTCCCTCCTGGGTTTGCGGGGGCTCTGGTGAAAAAAGGGGGCCCACTTAGATTCCGTTTCCCTTGGGGTGGCTTATCTACCTCCTTGCGGGGTCCGGGGATCCCCCAAACCCACCGTCACCGCTACAAAGCTAGTAGTTTGTGGTGGCTCAATTTTTGGCCAATTTACCAAACCGGGGGGTTTAAATTAAAAACATTGTTTTTTTTCCCGTGGGACTCCAAAAAACCGTCATTTTTACCGCCCAAAAAATATTTCCCTTTTCCCGTAGCCTAAATTTACAACAAAAGGGGTTTAAATTTCAAATTTTTTTCTCTTGTTTGGGGGTGGGGTAAAAACACGGCATTGGGAAAACCTACAAAGTTTTGTAAAATTTTGTGGGGGGCTCAATTTCTTTGGCGCAATTTACATCCCAAAGGGTTTAAATAAGTATTTTTCTGCAGTTTCACTCAGTAAAAAAACTTTCTTTTTCACCGGCCCCAGAAAAATTCCCGTAGCATAATTCATAAACCCAAGGTTAAATTAAAAACCTTTACATTCAGTAAAAACACAGAGTTTTTAAACGGCAAAATACAAAACAATTTTTCCTGGGCCCATTTGTGGACCCCAATTGATATCCAAATTTTCCCAAGCCTTTTACTGGGTTCATTTGGAGTCAAATACAGGGTGTATATTTATCATATACAGATATCTTCATCAAACAGTGTCTGTACATTAGAACAAACAGTATGTCAGACAGAGAGGTGGCAGGCTCTGCACCGCGAGTGGCAGTGGCACAAACATTCCTGGAACAGGCCCAGGTCGCAGCACAGCAAGGGACGTCGCAGCAGGGGTCACTCGGTGAGGCCAGAACTGCCGCTGTCATCTAGCGGCCGTGTGTTGTTCAGCAACCCAAGGGTTCTTCATTGGTTGAGTAGGTCATCCACTTCCTCCCAGATAACATCTGACAACCCAGCCAAGAGTCGGTGGAACGTCAGACACAACCCTTAGTTGGCATGGCCTGGGAGCGGGTCAGCGGCCCTCACCTGTCCTCAACCCGCCTCTGTCCCATCCGGTTCCCTCAGCCAGAGATCTACTATGTGGTCTGGGCTCAGCACCACTATATAGCGAGGATGAACAATTTGAGGAGGGCAGTCAGCAGCTACTTGGCAGCGAAGAAATGGGGCCAATATCCCCTGCTTCTTGCAGTAGGCGGCAAACTATAGATGTGGAGAGTGGCATGGGAGGTCATGCTGTGAGGGGTCAGCCTCTGCATACCAAGAC
This sequence comes from Phyllomedusa bahiana, assembly GCA_025379985.1. Taxonomy (NCBI): domain Eukaryota; kingdom Metazoa; phylum Chordata; class Amphibia; order Anura; family Hylidae; genus Phyllomedusa; species Phyllomedusa bahiana. The sequence goes on from JAODAL010013954.1 coordinate 36,236, forward strand.
CGGTGATGAGGACAGCAGTGACGATGAAACACAAATAGATGATGATATAGCCGAACGCACTTGGGAGCCGGGTGAGGCAAGGGCTTCATCATCGTCAGGAGAAGAGGGCATCAGCTTGCGCGTCAGGCAGCGGTGCAGCCAGCAAGTGGGTCGTGTGGCCGTGAGTCAGCAGGATAGCAGCAGTGTGAGGTCGGGAGCCAAGCGGCCACGGGGTAAAAAACCCGCTTCGCAGGTCCAAGAAAGTAGCGGCACAGGGGCTCAGCGAGGCAGCGATGGCAATAGTCACTCAGTGCGGAGCGTTGGCGGTAAAATCCGATACTCGGCGGTGTGGCAGTTCTTTGCTAAGACACCGGAGGAGCCGAATATGGGTATATGTAGAATCTGTGGGCAGAAAGTGAAGCGTGGCCAGGGAGCTAACGTTGGCACCACGGCCCTGCGTCAACACATGCAGCGTCACCATCCGGTGGCCTGGGAGAAACGTGGCTCAGATGTGGTGGTCCATCCTGCCGCCACAGCAACAGCAGCAGCAGCAGCAGCGCCCAGTGGCACGCATGCCATTGCAGCCAGTCAAGGCTCCACCACCTCTGCAGAAGGGAGCTGTTTCTCTTTGACATCATCTCCCGGTCCAGATGCTCCTGCTCCTCGCTACTCATGGCGCCAGCAGTCGTTCAGCGAGGCGATTGCAAAGAGACAACAGTATGCGTCCAATCATCCTAAGGTGCAGAAGCTGACCGTACTCCTGTCCAAGTTGTTTGGGGGCTGCAGTCCCCCCTTTCCAAAAGGGGACTCTGAAAAAAATTTAGAGAACTAAAGGCTTTGCCGAGCCGAGATGGAGAATTTTCCCAAACCGTAATTTCCTTTTTTCCCAAAAAGGGGAGTTTCCACCCCTTCAAAAAATTTTGTAGGAAACAGAAGGTGGGCCAAAATCCCCTTTAGCTTATGGGTTTTTTCCCAAGGGGCATGGCAGCACGGACGTCCCGGAGCTGTAACCCACCGGGCAGGGCCAGTTTCATTACTTTAAAGGACCTCTTGTGAATTTTGGCTTCCGGGCCCCGGCCCCACCCCAAAAACTTGGAAGGAGGGCGCCGCTTTCCCCCTCCACGTTGTCCCCAAATGTGGCTCCTGCGCCAATGTCCGGGCCCCTCCTCCTCCACCACCCTCTCCCCGCCTCCAAAAAGTACCTTGGGTCCCCTCATACCACATGTGTAAAGGGGGGCCCGAGGTTTTCCCCGCAGTTCTACCCTGGGGTTGCCTCGGGGAACAATTTTAAACAGGGGAAAGGGAAATGCTCCGGTATGCAGCCCAAAAAATCGATGTGTGCCCTTTTTCCGCGCCAAAATGCAAACGGAACCCAAAGGTGAACCCAAAAAAATTTGGGGGGGAACCTGGGAAAATTTCCCCCCCGCTGCAACCCAGGAGGGATGGTCCATAAGCCCCAATTTGGGGCCCCCGTGTTTAACTGGTTGTTTAAAAGGTTTTCCCGAAGTCTTCCACCGAATTTTAAACATTCTGAAAATGGCCAGGGAAATGTGCAAAGCACTTCCAACCCTTTCCTAAAAAACCCAAGGGAAAAAACCCCCCTTTGAGTTGCCGCGGCCCGAAAGGCCTCCCCCAAAAATACCTTTATTTGCATGTTTTTTAAACCCCCTTTGGGAAATTCCCCGCCGGGAAATGTTAAAAACCACGTATGAAAAAAAGGGGAAAGGCCATTACAATTTTTTTGAAGGAAAACCAGGGGACAGGTGTACCCCCTTTTTGTAAAAATTTTATTTTCAAAACCCGTGGCAGCTCTGGTTACAAACCTTTCCCTTTGTTAGGCCAATTTTTAAAGGAAACCCGTTTTTTTTTTTGTCGTCGAAGGGCCCACGGGGTGAATAGGTCCCCTTTCCCCGGGTTCCGCCCTGGAAAAAATGCTGAAAAATTTTGTTTCCCGGGGGAGGGGGCTGGAAAAAGTTTGGCCCACTAATGATTCCGGTGGGGGGCGAAATGGAGTAGGGGAGGAAGGACATTGGAGCCCAAAGCAATTTTCGGGTTTTAAATGAAGTGGGGTTTTTTACCCAGGGGAAAAAAGGGGAGGGGAGCCAGGAGGCAGGGGGGGGAGGGTTTGATGGAGATTTAAAGGAAAAACGAGGGGAAAATGAAAACCCCAACACCGGGCAGTTTTACAGTTTGGAAAATGGAGGCAGGGAGCCCCTCAGGTTTAACCCTGTGCAAAAAGGCCCGCGAAAGCTTATTTGGGCCCGGGTAAATGACAGCGAAAAAGTCACATCCCGGGAGAGGGATGAAATTCTTGGGTCTCCAAACCCCATTGGGCCCTCCCCAAAACCGGTCCCAAAATTTGGGAGCCTTTTTCCCCCGGAAATTTAGAGGGAGGACAAAAAAAAAAAACTTTTTAGGGAAATCCTCCTAGTCAGTTGGCCCGGGTGCCTAGTGGCCGGGTTCGTCCTCCTCTGACAAGACCCGAAAACCCGGGGGGTTCTTTAGCCCCCCACGTACTTCTGGGCCCGGGGTGCCGGGGGGGGGAAGGGGGGGGGTCGGGGCCCCGTACCAGCTTTCCATCCCCGCAGCCCAAACCAAGTCCCGGAGTCACTGATAACAGCTTCCTTCACCCTCCTAGTGATGAGGGTATTGCCCCGCAAGGGACCTGGACGACCCTGAACCAAAAAAAGGGGGTGGCCCCCACTTTGGGAAAGCACCTTGCCACCCCCGTTAGAAAATCCCCCTGGGCTAACCCGGGCAAACCCCAAAATGGATGTGTGGGCCCCCAACTTTGCCGAGTTTGCCCTGGGAAAGCTGTCCGCCTGACCAGTATGATTGGGATCAGAGCGGGGTTCAGTTTCAGCCCGGGGACCATCCCTTTTCCCCAAAGGGGAAAACCCCCTTGTCCCAGGAAATGTTGAAAGACCCGACCTTTTTCAAATGAAAAAGCGTTTTGGGTTGGCCCGGATTTTAAAAACCCCCAATTTCCTTAGGCGGGAAAACTAATCAAAACCCCTGCGCCTCAACCAAACTGGGGAGAAATGAGTCTGGGGGTTTAAACCCACCTGCCTCAGCCCCTATTTTGATGCTGCCACCCTTATGCCACACAAAACTGGGTGGGGGAGTATTTCCATCGCCAAACCCAAAAATCTTTTCCCCTGGGCTGGGGATTTCCACCCACCTCCAAACTTTTGTTCCCTTTTTTTCCCTTTTCTGACCTCAAGCTGCTGCTGTTTGGCCCGCGCCGTGACCCCCACTCTGTTTTCATTGTTCCCCCCCTCTTGGCCTACTCCCCGTTTTTTGCCCCCTCCAGAAAGTCTTGTGCCACTGTCCCGAAACCCCAAAGCTGCTGCCGTGACCTGACAACTGTTCATTGTGGGGCCCCCTGGGTTACCTCATGCCCGGGAGCTGTGGCGATGCCAAGACCTACACCCTTCTGTCCCTTTTTCCACTCCCCTTTTTGGCCATTCCCTTTTTTTTGCCCCCCTCCAGAAAGCCTTTGTGCCAAAGGGCCCGACCCCCTGTTTCTGCTTTTGGCTGCTGCCGGAAACCCCCAAACCCGTTCATTGTCCCAAATCTTGGGGCCCACCTTTCCCGTTTTTGGGCCCCCTCCAGAATGTCATTGTGTCACTGTCTGACCTCAGGCTGCTGCTGTGGATGCTGCCGTGACCTACACACTGTGTCATTGTGCCACTGTCTAAACTCATGCTGCTGTCGTGACCTACACACTGTGTCATTGTCCCACTCTGTGGCCTACTCCTGTTTTTGCCACATCAATAATCTCATTGTGACCCTGTCTGACCTCATGCTCCCTGCTGTGGCTGCTGCCTGACCTACACCACTGTCATTGGCCACTGTCTGACCTCATTGCTCTGCTGTGGCTGATGCCGTGACCTCCACATTTGTGTAAATTGTCCCACCTCTTTTGGCCTACTCCTTTTTTTTGCCACTTCCAGAATGTCATTGTGCACTGTCTGACCTCATGCTGCTGCTGGGGCTGCTGCCGTGACCTACACACTGGTCATTGTGCCACTGTCTGACCTCTGCTGCGCTGTGGCTGCTGCCTTGACCACACACTGTCATTGTGCCACTGTCTGACCTCATGCTGCTGCTGTGGCTGATGCCGTGACCTACACACTCTGTCATTGTGCCACTGTCTGACCTCATGCTGCTGCTGGGGCTGCTGCCGTGACTTACACACTGTGTCATTGTCCCACCTGTAGCCTACTCCTGTTTTTTGCCACCTCCAGAATTGTCATTGTGCCACTGTCTGACCTCATGCGCTGCTGCCATGCCCTACACACTGTCATGTGCCACTGTCTTACCTCATGCTGCTGCTGTGGCTGCTGCCCTGACCTACACACTGTGTCTTTGTGCTACTGCCCTGACCTCATGCTGCTGCTGTGTCTGCTGCCTTGCCCTTTCACACTGTGTCATTGCCCACTCTGTGGCCTACTCCTGTTTTTGCCACCTCCAGAATGTCATTGTGCCACTGTCTGACCTCATGCTGCTGCTGCCGTGACCTACACACTGTGTCATTGGGCCACTGTCTGACCTCATGCTGCTGCTGTGGCTGATGCCATGACCTACACACTCTGTCATTGTGCCACTGTCTGACCTCATGCTGCTGTGGCTGCTGCCGTGACCTCCACGATGTGTCATTGTCCCACTCTGTGGCCTACTCCTGTTTTTGCCACCTCCAGAATGTCATTGTGCCACTGTCTGACCTAAATGCTGCTGCTGTGGCTGATGCCGTGACCTACACACTGTGTCATTGTGCCACTCTGTGGCCAACTCCTGTTTTTGCCACCTCCAGAATGTCGTTGTGCCACTGTCTGACCTCATGCTCCTGCTGTGGCTGATGCCGTGACCTACACACTGTGTCATTGTGCCACTCTGTGGCCTATTCCTGTTTTTGCCATCTCCAAATATCATTGTGCCACTGTCTGACCTCATGCTGTTTGTGGCTGCCGCCGTCACCTCCCACACTCTGTCACTAATGTTGCCACCTGAGCTCTCAGCTTTTTTTTCCAGCTTTCGCTTGGCATGACTTTATCAGGCTACATTTCCCCTTCATTCTTTGGTCAGTTTTGCCCTCTAAGTGCCCAGGGAAATTTTTTAGTGAAGCGATTCTAAGAGCGGCGGCAGTCATCTGCGTGTCATACTAAAACACAACATTGTATGAAGACCAAACCAAGCTCCCTCTGCATATTTAAGCATGGCACAACGTTCTACAGCACCCTGCAGGCTCTGTGCAGCCTGGAAATAGCTGTTTTTTAATGTGATTCGTCCCGAAGTAATTCGGGACGAAAGTATTTTTTTGCCGAGAAATCCGGCGAAGTGAGTTAACCGAATTTCGGGAAATTCGCCCATCTCTAAATATGACATTAGTCCATGTAAACTAAATGGTTAATTTAAACAAACTGTGTATGTCAATTGTACAATCGAATATATGACAATTTTGTGACGTATCATTTTAGAGAGAAATGCTTCTTTTCTACTTCTCAAGATCCGTTTTCTCTGTATGCTCTACTTTCTGAAATTATTGTTTGCTATAAAAAATTAGCTAAAAGTCTGTCTTAGTCTGAGATAATGTGAGCTATCAGCTGACTAAGGAAGCAGGTTATGTACTGTGTCTAGAAATCTAGGGAAAAGGAATGAGAGGATGGAGTGAGTTATAGAGTGAGTGTCACAGTTCACGCCGTGGTCTCTGTCTTGGATTGTGGATGTGCAAGTGCCTCCACTGTGTCCCTGGCTGTGGCACTGCGGCAGCCGCTATGTTAAACTTGCCTGTCTTCAGTGCTGCTCTGGACCGCAATCCAAAACGCACATGCACCCTGTGGCTTCCTGTGCATACATCTAAGAGATGTGTGGCAGCTCTCTGTGACCTCCTGTGATATAAGGAACTTCCTGCCTCTGTTTCAGTGTCAGTTTGTTCATGCTCTTCAGCCATCCTGACCTCTGTCTGCTGTGCTGTTGCTGAACCTGAGTTAACCCCTGTGTTACTTGCAGTTAACCCTTGAGTTATCTGCTTTTTACTACTGCTGTTTCCTGCCGCTGCATCAGCCTGTTATCTACTTTACTTCTGCTGTTATCCTACTGTTGTACGTGTCCATTACCTGTCTGAGCTCTGCTACCTGTCTATGGCAATACCTGCTGTGACCCATCACCTCTGTCTGTATCCTGTGTCCTTTCGTCTTGCACTTCGGCTGGCACGCGAGTAGCCACGTCAGGGGTTGTGACCTCGGAGTTCCCCGCAGTTAAACCCGCCCGACCTTGCAGCAGGCTCCAGTGAAGACTGGGGGCCCCTTAGACTCTCCTCCCTGGTGTGGTCTGCTATACCATCTTCACTTGCAGTGGCCCAGCGGATACAATACCCAGTGTCTGTGGTGTCAGTACCCTACTGGCCCCTTGATCCATAACAGTACGAACTGATCATTGATCCCGCCGAGTCTGCCTGACACTCACACCTTGCAGCCGTAATCACCCATCATGGCATTCATCTGGAGCAACTTTTCCAGAAACTACAGTCTGTTACCACACGTCTGGATGAAGTTACGTCTGCTCTGGTATCTTCATTGACACCTGTACCTGAAGTAGCTCCATCTCCCATTGTCATTACCAGTACCAGCTTGCATCTGCCTTTGCCATCCCATTATTATAGTGATCTGAAGACATGTAGCGGATTTATTAACCAGTGACCTATCCATTTTGTGGTCCTGGCACATCAATTCCTGTCTGACTAAACAAAGGTGGCTTTCATCATTAGCCTGCTCATAGATGAAGCCTTGGCTTGGGTTTCGCCCCTCTGGGAACGAGAGGAATGGATCTTCAGGAATTTCTGTTATATTTGAACAGCCTGGGCGCATTCAATTCTGCTTTGCTACACTCCAGACAAGGCGATTCTAAGGTGGGCCAATATGTCATCCAGTTCTACACATCGACCTCTGAGCTTGCTTGAAACAATGAGGCCCTTTCTGAAAGGGCCTTGCTGGGCGTATCAAGGACGAGCTGGCCAGTCATGAACTATCAAGTAACCTGGATGTGCCCTGGCTACCAAGATCGAAATCCGTTTTGCAAAGAGAGAGTTAGCCAGCAGCCAACACCCTTCCAATCTTGCAAGCCATCTCACTTTGTACCGGTCTACCCAAGCCTTCCTCACCCAGCACCCATGTCTCCTTAAGATGAACCCAAGCAAGTAGACTGTATTCATCTAACCCCAAAGTAATGCAGCCTGAACTTGTACTTATACTGTGATGGTGCCAAGCATTACTTGAAAAACTGCCCAGTCCGCCTGACTGTGTCCCGGGAAAACCCCAATGCCATGGTCTCGTGGTTGAGGCTACCTTGGATGGAGACACATCCGTTCCTCATCGGACTTCTCCGGTCACTCTCAGTTATGAATCTGGTGCTAAGTTTCAAGTCTTCTTGGACTCTGGTTCTTTTGAGAACTTTATACATCCATCTCTGCTAGACAAGTATTGTCTGACTGACTCCCATTTAGAGAAACCACTGCATTTCTCCTCCATTAACAGGTAGATTCTGAAGGAAAGTGTATGGTTTTGTACCAAGCCTCTGTCTCTACAGGTCAGGAGTTCCCACAAGGAAGAAATCTCATTCTTTGTTTTGCCCAGTTTTTCTGCTTCAGTTATGTTGTGTCTTTTGTGGTTTCAGCTTCATGCTCCCACGTTGGATGGGAAATCGGGTGAGGTTATCCATTGGGGCGAACAATGCCAATCAAGCTGCCTCAAGCCTTTTGATTCTGTTGTTCCAGCCAGGGATTCCCAAGTCTAAGAAGTTTCTCAGGACTGTCTTATCATCTCGCAATCCTGCCCACCTTTCCCTCTGCCTATCATTTCTGCTGTTCCAGTTGTGGTCACCCAAGTCCAGGAAGTTGCTCAGGACTGACATGACCTCTCCTCTGAAGACAGTTCTTGGCATATTAAGAAGGAGGTATTTGCCCCATGTTTGTTTCAGGGTGGTCAGCTAGCGCAGAGGAGACAGTTTAAAGGAGGGGGGGGGGGGTTACTGTCACGGTAGATGCTGTCTTGGACTGTGGATGTGCTCATACCTCACCTATGTCCCCAGCACCTGCAGTTGTGCCGGCGGCATGCATCTGCCGCTAGGTTGAACTCGCTTGTCCTCGCTCCTGCTCCAGTCCGTGATCCGCTGCAGACACATGCCCAATGGCTTACCAAGCATACATGTCCTAGGAGGCGCAGGAGACAACTCTCATTTAAAGTGATAGTATGCTAATTACCTGTCCTATGACCTGTGACCTCCTGTGGTATAAGAAATTCCTGCCTCTGCTCCAGTGTCGGTTTGTTGATGTTCTTCAGCAACCCTGTCTTCTGCTTGCTGTACTGTTGCTGTGCCTGAGTTAACCCCTGTGTTACCTGGGTATTACTACTATTGTTTAACTGCTCCTGCTACAGTGACAGAGAAAGAGATACACAGTAACAATGCTAAAAGCTCTAGAAAGCATAATATATTTCAACCCAATTCTTTATTCACTGTTTATAATAATCAATTCTGTTGTACAAAGTCCTCTATCCTGCTTCTGCTGCTTTTGAGGTTGTGCTTTAGAGATATATGTGAGTAGGATCTCCTTCTGTATGTGTATTTATGTACTCTGTAGGAAATATCATAACAGCTAGTTGCCACCTGGTACCTTACGAGCAACTAAAAATTAGAGATGGAGCCTGCAGAGGTGAAAAGTGGTGCAAACGACAGTTTGTTTGGCTCAAAGCACGCCAAAGAAATAACACAGCCCTGTTTAAACATGTCGCCCAAAAATCCTGTAAATAGTGTTGGAGCTATACTGTACCAGAAGGTCTTGATGTCTTTTGCTGAGCCTAGCACTGGATTTGGATTTCTTGGGTTCACCAGAGTAACATTCAGGGCTCACTCTCAGTCTACACACAAACATTTGTGTCCTGTCTCAATCTTATTGTAATTTTATTGTTATGATTGCTTATTTAGGACACATTAGTAGGCACAAACAGGTTATTATGCAATTAATCCCTAAGAAAAAAATGTTAATGGTCAATAATTTGCTTTAAAGCCTGTTTCAGATATAGTTATCTTCTGCTGGACAATTACGACCCATTATTTTGTCAGGACCTGGCCTCCAGAAGAACCTCTGGCATTCTGAGGGGGCAAGTTTGGTGTTGACCTAGATCTATCTTTTAGGTACTTCTTCTTTATAGAATATTTCGTGAGAATTGTTTTAACCTTTGACACAGCAATCAAAAAGAAAGCTTGATACACTGTAAAAGTACAAAACAACATACTGCTCTAAATGACTAAAGTTCCTGGCTATAATATAATTTAGACCATAGAACATTTAGGGCGCCATGTATGATTTTTGGCGTTTAAACGGCAATTTTTGTGCGCATTAAAATAGTATAGAATGCGCCTGATTTATGAACTCGTTCTACTGCGGGTCATAAATTAGGCACAATCTAGCGATAACACAACATTTCTGGCTCAGGTAAATCGCTTTGAAAGTGGTTTACCTGTTCCAGCCGTAATGTGCCTAGATTTGTTGTACTGAAGCGGGCGCTCTGTAATGCGCCTCATATTGGCATGGGGAAGATTAACATCTATTGCGAACAGGGCTGTGCTAGATGTCGGGCTGAAAATACACCAGACTTCTGGTGCAGCCCCGTTCATACATATGGCCCTTAGAGCATGGAAGACGAAAAGAATGCATGGAACAAAAACTGTCAACAGAAGGAAGTAAGCAGAAAGCAGTAAGATCAGATACCTATCAAAAACTTTGAAATGAGCATAAAAAGGTAGTATACAGCTCACCGCCAGTGTTTCACCCCTAGATACAGCACGAACAGACTGGAACCAAGCCACAAGTAATCCTATAGAACGAGGAAATCCAGCTCGAGTCTAGATAGGTGAAAAAAGCTGGATTTCCTCGTTCTATAGGATATGAAAAACTTTGTTGCAGATTAAGCAGAATCCATAATAATTGTCCTAATGTGACTAAACGCACTCTCCCCTGAAAAAACAAGTGCAACACATAATGCCCCCAAATAAATAGTGCCTACTTAAAATAACAAAGCATCACATAGTCTGATGACTGTTCCACTAGTGCTTCCTGCTGCTAGTTCAGATTTAGAACAGTGGGAGCAACAAAAGGTATCAGTTGGGACAGTACAATGGGGGAGTTAGAGGCATAAGAAGCACTCTGGATGGAAGAAGGGGGCAGGCTAGTTCAGGGACCTGACTGATTAAGTAATGTGAGAGGGATTAAAAGGAACAAATAATCCCCTCCCTTTCTCTCCTGGTATACCCAGTTAGAAATCTGGTGAAAGATGACTAATTTCAAACCCTCTTCAGCATGCTGTTTATTCTTGGTTCTGATATCTGGTTGCAATTTTAACAACCAGATCAGTAAAATCAAGGAGAACTGATTGAATCACACTTCTTCTGGTGAGTGGGCATAGAAGCACCGTAAGTAGCCTTCTGACTATTTGATTTGTCAGAACTTTGGTATTTACCAGAAGATTAATACCGTGAGGAAAGCTCAAATGGATAGACTACAGACATGTTATTCTTGTACCATGACATTTCAAGATGCCTAGTTTGAAGGTAACTAAAACGAAAGGAGGAGGCTGTTCTTCAAAACAACCACAAATAAGACAGTATTAGTGTAACGAAAGTGAACGAGGTCAGTTCATACAGTAACAATCCGGCAGTAACAGTATATGCTGAGGCGCCGACCGTTGGTAAACGGGTGTATGGATCCATTGTGATCACAGCAGGCTAGATGTTATAGATGGAGATCCTGCCAGAGAATGGAGTCTAAGGGGCCCCCAGTCTTCATCGGAGCCCGCCGCAAGGCCCGACAGAATTTGCTGCGGGGAACCCCCAGATCGCTACCTATGACGTGGCTACCTGTGGTGACAGAGGAGGTTCAGGACAGGAACACCAAACCCTGGGAGCGATGGAAGCAGGAACATAGCTGTAGGAAGCCTTCCGGTCCCAGATAGTGGCAGGCAGGTGCAGCGACAGGTAAAGGCCGGTAAATGTATGCATAAGGAGGATTCAGCAGGAACAGCAGGAAACGGGACACGTCCAATGGCAGAGATACAGCAGGTACTGGATAGGTACAATCGCAGGTATACAGCAGGAATCTCATCAGGTACAATAGCAGGTAAATGGCAGGAAACTGGACAGGAGCAAGGACAGCAGATTAACAGCAGACAGGTGGTCAGGATCTCTGATGGACTGCATAGACAACACAAACACACACAATGAACTGACACTGGAGCAAAGACAGGAAGTTTCTCTTAAAGCCAGGGGTTAAAGGTCAAGAGGAAGGCAATAGAGGCACAGGGCAGGAAGCTGCTGCGCCCTAGGAAGCGCAGTGCACACATAGAACCCCAAGAAGCAGGAGCAAGGGTAAGTGAGTACAGGTGCAGTCACTTACAGCAACAGGGACCGGAACTAGGACAGGCAAGTATGCAGCAGAGAACACAAGCCACCGGGACCCCTGCATGGAGCACCAGCGGAGACATGGCAGACATGGAAATGGTCCCAGGCAGGGGACCGTGCTGTGAACCGTGACAACTAGGAAGGATATACTACTCATAAGATTAGATGTGAAGTAGATGCTGAGGATTAAGTAAAGACAGATAAAAACTAGTACTGCCATATCAACAAGTGCTTCTCGTAGAGGACAAGAATTGAATTGTCTTAAAAATATTTTCCTTACATTATTATATTTGGCTTCATTTTTGTTAATATCGATCTGATACAAAAAATATAAAAGTGGAAGGATAAAGGACACACCTTGTTATTTTTATTTGTATATTCAAAATGGAGGTTAAGAAATGCATAGTATTTTCAGTGCGGATATAAAGCAGGAATGAAACCTTATAGCTTAGAAAAAAATTGATCATTATTTCATAGAGCTTGAAGGTTGAAAATATAACACAAGTAACAATCCAGTTAAATTGAACATAATTTCTGTATGAAAACCAAGTATCCTTATGGAGGTGCATTCTCTGCAGACTGCATGAATGGAGTCCACAGTACATCTGGTATGTTCTCTTTTCTGATTAAAGATGGCAAAACTGAATTAGATGTTTATGGATCACTTACTTAACCAATTTGCAAAATAATCAGCTATAAGTGAAATTTAATAGTAAGGATTGTATTAACTGCTAGGAATGCATTCAAAAGATTTAGCATTGGGGGTTTAGGCTTTAAAATCTGTCTTCAAGCTGTAAATAAGTAAAACCATCAGTGAGTTTAAGAAGACCATTATATTACTATGCAGTTGAAGATTTAACCCTCCACCATTCCTTCATCCATAGCCTCTCACCTTCCCTGAGCATTACACAAGATTGTAAGTATTTATTTTATGTGGTTATTCTAAAAGGTCTACAGAGGTAGATTGTACTGGGACAGAATATGTGAGATTTTGTTGGGGTCAAATCTTGATCTTTATAGTTTTTTAAGTGAATATGGTCTTGATTATACTGATTCATCCTTGTTAGAAGGTTTTTTTTTTTTTAGATAGAAAAGATTGAGTTGAATGCATCTCTAAAATTAAAATGTTCAACTCTAGATAAAAAGAGCTCCAATATTTGAGACCTAGAATCTATGAGGGATCGTGGTAGTCTATGTTTTTCTATCCCACAAATAAATGTTTTCCAGAAAAAAGCAATCGAAACAGAAAGGTCAACACTTGGGGGGCTTATATATGAAGACTCTTTAACAGTAAGACTGTCTTTGTAAGACTGTGACATTTCCATAGGTTTAGAAAGACTAAGGGCCTTATCTATGAAAACTCGCAGTAAGATTATCTTTGTTGACAATCACAACCAATCAGAACTCAGCTTTTATTTTTTCAAGAGCATTATATGAAATTAAAGCTGAGCTCTGATTGGTTGTTATGGGCACTAAAGATAATCTTACTGGTATATAGTTTTCATAGATAAAGCCCTTGGTCTTTCTAAACCTATGGAAATGTCACAATGTATGTTTGAATACCTTTTGTTTTTTTATTTTGACATATAAAATTACAGAGAGAAAATGATTTTCATATAATCAACATTTTGACATATACACATGCTTTAGTGTGAATTTTAGATATGATTGCGCCCTATGCAGTTTTGGATTTTGTTTAGAAGGATGAGAAAGCATGTTATTCCCATAGAGTAAGTCCGCTACATAGAACCTCACCTACAATAAGAAATAACCATATGTCCATTGTCAGTAAGGCGATTAAGTTCTGCTAGGGGAATTAAAGTTACGCTCATTTGATCACTTGGATATTGCTTTGGAATTAGTATTTCAAAACATTATTTCCTATCAGTGTTAGGCTCACAGGTTAACTATCAAACTATGTATGACCTATAAGGTTTGTACCTATGGAAGACATGTGGGCCTCTCTAAGGACCATGGTTGCCATAGTAAGACATTGCCAGCCTGTGATTTTATTCTGGGGTGCCAATAGGCAAACAGAAGGAGTCCCCTTCCTCTGTTAAACTTATTAAATGCCACAGTTGCTATTGACCAAAGCATCATACAATTTAGAAAAGCTCTCCATTGTGACCAAGAAATGAAGATCCTAAAGGAAGACCTACTTTCTTTATATTTTCCTAAAAGGAAACCTAAAAATCAGGTAGTAAACAATATTGGAGTATCCACAGACAGATATAATAAAACTTAGCTTTTATTTAATCAAATAATATCCCATCTCAAAATGACCCCTGTATTTTATCCCTAACTAATAATAGAACAGTAGGGAGAAATAAATCAATATACCCCTACCTATCAAAAAACTGGAATAACCGCTACGGGGTCAGAGTTCAGCACTGTACAAGAGTAGAGAATAGTAAATATAGTTACATAGTAAATAAGACTGAAAAAATACATAAGTCCATCAGTTCAGCCTATTGTGCTATAGTGTTGATCCAGAGACAGGAAAAAACGCATGAGAAGAAGCCAATTGTCCTTATTTTAGGGGAAAATTTACTCTATGGCTCAAATCTGGTGGTTAGTATTAATCCTTTGTTTAAAGACCCTTCTCCAGAATCCTAGTCACTATAAATTTGTATATCGTTACACTCTAAGGCAATGTTCACATGGCTTATTTCAGAACTTATTTACGTTGGATTGCCAATCGTAAATACGTTCCGAAATCAGGTGAAAATCAGTTTCAAATAAGTGCCACTAAGTGTGGCACGTATTTGGAACTGCTTTCGCGACGGATTCACCATCCCCATTCATTATAGGTGGTGAATCCGTCCGGAAATAATTTACATGCACATTGCTTTTACGGCCGGATTGCGGCCGCAATCCGGAACGGAAATAAGTGTCGTGTGAACGACGACACATATTTCCCATTAAAATCAATGTGAAACTGCCAGTTACTTGTTGGTAACTGATTTTGCAACGGATTTGCGGCCGGAAATACGGCTGCAAATTCGTTGCGAAATAAGCCGTGTGAATGAGGCCTTAAAATGCATCCAGATCCTTTTTGAACTCTGCTAGTGAATTTACACTGACAAGTTCCTGTGGCAGAGTTCCACAGTCTGACTTCTCTTACAGTAGAGAATTCTCTTCTATGTTTATGTAGAAACCTTGTTTCTCTCTCTCTCTCTCTCTCTCTCTCTCCTCTCTCTCTCTCTCTATTATATATATATATATATATATATATATATATATATATAGACATAGCATAAGAAAGGAAAGTAATTATTCCGAAACGTCGCGCTACTGCGAGGCAGCGTCCCGCTGCACTCCACTCCACCGATATCAGCTTTCAGCGTCCTACTAAGAAATAATGGACATTTATCTATTGAAATGAACCTCTGCATGTCAGCTAAGTACTCCCAGATCTAATATGTGTTTGCATTGCCTAAGGTGTTTGTCGCTTTGCACTTTGTTATGCACCTGTAAAGAAATTTTTCTAAAGTAAAGAATTAAAAATGTATCAGCCCTAGTGTGTGTTTATGGTACAATTGGGGAGTCTTGCAGGGAACTCCTAGCGGGCTATTTTTACTAAGTGTGCAGTAAGATAATATGGCATCTATACGTTGAGAAGATGTGGTGCCATTAGCAGTATCATGGGTAATTATTATTATATACAGTCATATGAAAAAGTTTGGGCACCCCTATTAATCTTAATCATTTTTAGTTCTAAATATTTGGGTGTTTGCAACAGCCATTTCAATTTGATATATCTAACAACTGATGGACACAGTGATATTTCCGGGTTGAAATGAGGTTTATTGTACTAACACAAAATGTGCAATATGCATTAAACCAAATTTTGACCGGTGTTCAAATCATTTTATTGATTTGAATACTCCTAACTACTTTTTACTGACTTTCTGAAGCACAACATTGGTTTTGTAACCTCACTGAGCTTTGAACTTCATAGCCAGGTGTATCCAATGATGAGAAAAGGTATTTAAGGTGGCCAATTGCAAGTTGTTCTCCTATTTGAATCTCCTGTGAAGAGTGGCATCATGGGCTCCTCAAAACAACTCTCAAATGATCTGAAAACAAAGACTGTTCAACATAGTTGTTCAGGGGAAGGATACAAAAAGTTGTCTCAGAATTTTAACCTGTCAGTTTCCACTGTGAGGAACATCGTAAGGAAATGGAAGACCACAGGGACAGTTCTTGTTAAGCCCAGAAGTGGCAGGCCAAAAAATATTAGAAAGGCAGAGAAGAAGAATGGTGAGAACAGTCAAGGACAATCCACAGACCACCTCCAAAGAGCTGCACCATCATCTTGCTGCAGATGGTGTCACTGTGCATTGGTCAACAATACAGCGCACTTTGCACAAGGAGAAGCTGTATGGGAGAGTGATGCGAAAGAAGCCGTTTCTGAAAGCACGCCACAAACAGAGTTGCCTGAGGTATGCAAAAGCACATTTGGACAAGCCAGCTTCATTTTGGAAGATGGTCCTGTGGACTGATGAAACAAAGATTGAGTTGTTTGGTCATACAAAAAGGCGTTATGCATGGCGTCCAAAAAACACAGCATTCCAAGAAAAACACTTGCTACCCACTGTAAAATTTGGTGGAGGTTCCATCATGCTTTGGGGCTGTGTGGCCAATGCCGGCACCGGGAATCTTGTTAAAGTTGAGCGTCGCATGGATTCAATTTAGTATCAGCAGATTCTTCAGAATAATGTACAAGAATCAGTGATGAATTTGAAGTTACGCCGGGGATGGATATTTCAGCAAGACAATGATCCAAAACATAGCTCAAAATCTACTCAGGCATTCATGCAGAGGAACAATTACAATGTTCTGGAATGGCCATCCCAGTCCCCAGACCTTAAATATCATTGAACATCTGTGGGATACTTTGAAGCGGGCTGTCCATGCTCGGCGACCATCAAACTTAACTGAACTTGAATTGTTTTGTAAAGAGAAATGGCCAAAATACCTTCATCCAGGATCCAGGAACTGATTAAAAGCTACAGGAAGCGACTAGCGGCTGTTATTTTTGCAAAAGGAGGATCTACTAAATATTAATGTCACTTTTCTGTTGGGGTGCCCATACTTTTGCACCGGTCAAATTTTGGTTTAATGCATATTGCACATTTTGTGTTAGTACAATAAACCTCATTTCAATCCGGAAATATTACTGTGTCCATCAGGTATTAGATATATCAAATTGAAATGGCTTTTGCAAACACCCAAATATTTAGAACTAAAAATGATTAAGATTAATAGGGGTGCCCAAACTTTTTCATATGACTGTATTACATACTTTTTGATGCGTTATATATACTTGTGGTGATAAGTGACTTAACAAACTCACTTGTGATCATGTCTTGATATGTAGCATTATGAGATATTGTACTTTGTTTTCCTTGTGATTGGCTTCTTAAATGCTCCTTTTGAATTGTATTTCTATGCTATTATATTGGTTAATCATATGTCATTATAATTTTATTTACTATACTATGGTAAACGTACAAACAGGGCTGCGCCAGAATCCTGGCATGCTTTGAGCCCATAAAACTGTTGTAGCCCTGTCCGACAGTTATATGAACTGTACTACACATGCTGCAACAGACCTGACACGTTTGTAAAAAATATAAAAAAGCAAGAAAAAATAAAGTTCATGGGTGTTCCATAATCCAAGGGTAATGTATCAACAATATAAATGCATATTGGTAAATGGAAATAAAGGGGTTTTCTAGCTACAAAGATCATTTCTGTAATGATGGGGACAGTAAAAATAAGCACTTTTGCGATTGGTTTGTATTACCTAAATCATTTAGTATGGTAGCTATGAGCTAATCTGTGTGTTCTACACCTAAAACTGCAGTCTTGGGTCAGGCCTCTCCCCCTTTTCTGTAAATGCTTGCCTGATATTTAGTTCAGCCCCTTGAATGGGACAAGTCCCCTGTCCTGTGATTGGCTGCCTGCACTCTCTGTGCCACTCCCCCCTGAACTGTGTGAAAATGAAAGTGAAACTGAAGGCTGCTCTATTCCAATCCCAGAGCCAGCTCTGATGTGAAGGATCTGGGCAATGCTATATGCAGTGTTCATATAACACACATATAATACACTCTGTTCCACCACCCATATTACACACATATAATTCACTCTGCTAGACACAATGACAAGATGTCACTTTCTGTAACATTAGGGGCTGTATGTATAATTGCTTACACCAATGCAGGTTTTCTGGTTACAAGGAGCTTGTGGAGGGAGGTGACAGCTCTGCAGACATGAGAACTGACCATTGTGGGAAGTCTGCAGAGCTGTGACATCGTCTCCATTCCACTGCTCACACGGAATGATGATGTCACCAGTCTTCAGTGAGGGAAGACATGCCTTCTGGGAGGAGAGACCCGCCCTTGGATTTGAAGCTGTAAGAGAGAAAGTGTAAAGATGCCTGTGAAAGCCTGTACTGAGAAAATTAGATTAATTTTAGAATTCTGCTTTTCAGTTTTTCCAAAGAAAAGTAGCAATAAAAAGAATCCTGTGAAAACAACACCAAATCATTTGTTCTATAATTTGGTTACCAACCTAGGAGCAGCCTTACTTAATTTTGAAAGGTCTGCAGATCACATATATATGTAATTACATCAAGTATAACAGTGTCACTCAGCAGCTAACAGTGTGTCTAGGTAGCATGTACGTTTCTCTCTCTCACTAGAGGCTTCCTGTTATCACAAATACAGCTCTGCTAACTTACATTTACAGCCAGACATTTTGATTGGACAGTGGCAATGTTTTTCACAACCATTCATCAGTAATGTTCCTCTAAAAGGCACAGCCAGGAATAGGAGCTAGGAGAGCTGAAATGTCAGTTGCTACTGTATGCCCGTCCACAGCCTGCAAAGTTTGAGCTGAAGAGACTGTGAAGAGTGAAACAGCCAGATAGGAAAACCCTTTCAACCTAAACTACCAGGCCTTAAACTTTCCATTAACCTGAACCACATCACATTTTTTCCTTGTTTCTGTTGTTTAAACTTGTGTGTGTCATGTAGTTCAGTGCATCTCATAGTTCAATGCTAGTGACAATGCAAAACAAAATTACATTTGCAGATAAATTATATAGTAATGTCTGATTTTATCACAAATTACCAATAAAAAAGCTACTAACAAAATAAATCATCTGTAAATTATTTTCTTCAGTTGTATAAATCTCAGTATATACTTACACATGTAGTTGATCATAGTGTCCCTTAAAGAGTATTTGTAAAATATAATGTTTTACCTGCAAGCATCATAAAACACCCTCTTAGTATAGATCTTCAAAAGCTTTCCAAAGTATATATTTCTGTGACCTTTAAAGCAAAAATTCTAAAATGGAACATAAATCGAAAGCCACAATTGTATCTTATACAAAACATTATTTTCCAGCAGAGATTGAATGGTCTGTATACTGTACATCCTCATTGTTGTTATGTGGCCTTTCTTGACTTTTTCCTCAAGTTAGAAGAAAGCCCTCTACACTTTTTAATAGGAATTGCAAATGTATTGACGACCACCTTTATCTACATAAAAAACCCTCAGACTTATATGTCGCTGACATTACTTTTATACAAAAATAAATATCCTAACTCACCGAAAAGAGAAGACTTGGTATTTGTTTGGCCAGAATAACCTTTGCTGCAGCTCTTTTAGATTAGGTGCAGTGCATGGAAAATTGTGCTCTTACTGTACTCCATAAATCATACCTACCAATTTTTCTTTAAAGGGGTATGTAAATATCAGTGTACCAGGTGGGTAAACAACACTAACCTTGTACAAATGGCTTGAAAATTGAAGAAAAGCACATTATTTGGCTGCTGAAATTGCTTTTGAAGCCCTGCACAGGGGCGAGGGTTGGAGAATGCACAGAATAATTTCTGCTCTCAGTATATGGAAAATGTGTTGATGTTAACCACACTGGACATAGTGCCGGTGTTTCTCAGTTCTTACAATGATCAAAGATATCATTGCTTTATATTACTTTTCTTTGCAGATCCAGAATGCATGTGAATTTCAAGTGACACATGCATTATCCAAGAGCCTCAGTACAAAGCAACATATATATATATATATATATATATATATGGATAATAGTATTAAATGTATATACGTACATTACATGTACATCTTTTAGATATTGTATTATATTTTTAAATGGAAAACATAAGGATTGACACATTATAAAATGTAAGATAGTCACCATACTTATTAGGATACACATGTAAATTAGTTTTGACCCTCAAAATAAACACACATAGCCACGATGTCTCAACGCACTAGCACAAAATTGTGTAACTTAAGTGAAAATGGACAGAATTGCTCCAATTGATCATTACCACACGTGTATGTGATCAATTAATGATCCAGTGTTTAGATATTGTATTATATCTTTTCATGGGACAACACTAAGGATATGACACATTCATAAAATGTAAGATTAGTCACCATACTACTTGGATAACAATGTAAATTTAGTGTGCCCTCAAAATAACTAAACACACAGCCATCGATGTCTAAACCACTAGCAACAAAAATGTGTACACTCCTAAGTGAAAATGGACGAATTGCGTCCAATTTGTCATTTTCCATGCACGTTGTCATGTGACTCATTAATGATCTCAGGTGTCAATGTGGAGCTGGTGTCTTAAATTTGGAGTTTTTGCTCTCAAACTCTCTCATGCTGGTCACTGGAAGGTCAACATAGCCCTCATGGCAAAGAACTGTCTGAGGATCTGAAAAAGAGAATTGTTGCTCTACATAAAGATGACCTAGGCTATAAGAATTGCCAACACCCTGAAACTGAGCTGCAGCACAGTGGCCAAGACCATACGGCGGTTTAACAAGACAGGTTCCACTCAGAACATGCCTCGTCATGGTCAACCAAAGAAGTTGAGTAAACATGCTCTGCGTCTCAGCCAGAGATAGTCTTTCAAAATAGACATATGAGTGCTTCCAGCAAAGCTGCAGAGGTTACAGGGTTGGGAGGTAAACCTGTCAGTGCTTACACCAAACACCACAAACTACATCTAATTGGTCTTAATGGTCATCATCCCAGAAGGAAGCCTCTTCTAAAGATGATGCACAAGAAAGCCTGCAAGCAGTTTGCTGAAGACAAACAGACTAAGCACATGGATTACTGGAGTCATGTTCTGTGGTTTGATGAGACTAAGATAAACTTGGTTCAGATGGTGTCAAGGGTGGGTGGCAGCAACCAGGTGAAGAGTACAAAGACAAGTGTTTCTGGCCTACAGTCAAACATGGTGGTGGGAGTGTCATGGTTTGGGGCTGCATGAGAGCTGCCAGCTGTGGGGAGCTAAGTTCATAGAGGAAGCTATGACATCCTGAAGCAAAGCATTATCCCCTCCCTTCAGAAACTAGGTCACAGGGCAGTATACCAACATGATAACGACACCAAATACACCTCCAAGACGACCACTGCCTTGCTAAAGAAAATGAGGGTAAAGGTTCATCCTCAAACAGAAGGTGGAGGAGTGCAAGGTCTCTAATATCCACCATCTCCATTATGTCATCAGAGAGGAGTAGAAGAGGATTACAGTGGCTGCAACCTGGAAGCTCTAGTGAACTTTAAGCCCAAGAGAGTTGAGGCAGTGCTGGAAAATAATGGTGGCCACACAAAATATTAACACTTTGGACATAATTTGTCCATGTTAACTTAGGGGTGTACTCACTTTTGTTGACAGGGTTTAGACATTGATCTCTGTATGTTGAGTTATTTTGGGAGCACACCAAGCTTATACTGTTATACAGGCTGTATACTGACTACTTTATATTATATCAAAGTGTCATATCTTCAGTGTTAATTCATGAAAACATGTAATATATTCACAAAAATGTGAGGGGTGTACTCAATCTTGTGAGATACTGTTCATTCCTGTGCTACTGAAGAACTGAGTTTAATATAGGTTCTATGAATTAATACAAGAACACACTACAAATAGACTGGTAAGTAATCCAGACAAACCCCTACCGGCTAATATGTAGATGTGAGTATATATGTAAATATATTGAATTGCAGGGACCAACACCTTGGATATCTACAAAACCTAGTGGTTCAGATTTGGGCAGCATTAAAGATGTTTCTTGATTTTTTGGGTTTGCTGTGCAGGAATCATTAAAGTAAAAAAATGAAAAACTCCCCTCCCTGCCAGGTTTAACACCTCCAGTGTTCCCCCTTTGTCCTCGCAGGACGTATGTACTGGCTCTGTGGACGGATCACTCATCGGCTTCATTGGTCATGCTCCGTACATAAGAGCAGTCAACTCTAAGACAAGCAATTGGGTAAAGGTCATGTGAGAAATGTATATTATATTTAGAGATGGGCGAATTTTCCCCAAAATTTGGTTGTTCCCCTTCGCCGAAAATTTTGGCAAAAAAAAAAATTCGTTCGAATTAAATCCGTTTAAAAAAAGTATTTTCCAGGGTGCCGAGTTTCAGGGGGCTGTAGAAAATTGTGCCCTGCTTAAATATGGGAGAGGGAGTTGGTTTTTGGGCTTCATACCCAAAGTTGTGTTTTAGTATGACACGGATGGGCTGCCGCCGCTTTGAATTTGCTTCACTATAAAATTCCCCCGGGAATTAAGAGGGCAAAACCTGACCCAAAAAAAAAAGGGGGAAAAGTTTGCCTGATTTTTGACATGACAGCGGAAAAGCTGGGGGAAAAAAAAAAAACTGAGGGCTAGGTGGCAAAACCTCAGTGACCGATTTGGGAGGTGAAGGGGGCAAACCACAGCCCGGGTGAGGTCGACAGTGGCACAATGAAAATTCTTTTGGGGTGGGAAAAAAAAAAGGGTGGGCCCCAGGGGTGGCACAATGGGCCCCAGTGTGTTTGGTTGGACGGGAGCAGGGGCCCAAACACAGCCTGAGGGGAGACCGTGGCACAAAAGACATTCTGGAGGTTTGGGAAACAAAAAGGGTAGGCCCAAAGAGTGGGACAAAAAAACAGTTTGGAGGTCACGGGAGCGCCCCAGCGCGGCATGAGGTCAGAAAGGGCACAATGACAAAAGTGTGTAGGTCACGGGGTCAGCCAAAAGCAGCAGCATGAGGTCAGACGTGGGCACAATGACCCCGGGTGTTTGGGACCGGCGCAGCCACCGCCAAACAGAAAGGGGGGTCAGCAGTGGCCATTGAATTTTTGGAGGTGGCCCAAAAAAGGAGTAGGCCACAAAGTGGGACAATGACCCGGTTGGGGTAGGTTAAGGCAGCAGCCACCCGCGCAGCATGGGGGTCGACGTGGCAAATGGGGAGTGTGTAGGTCACCGGCAAAAGCCAAAAGCCGCAAAACTTAGGGTTTGACCTGGCAAAAAATGGAACCAAAAGTGTTAAATTCCCCCGGCAGCAGCCACAGCAAGCAGCTGAGGGCCGACAGTTGGGACAATTTTACCCGAGTGTGTAGGTCACGGCATAAAACCCCCGGGAGCTTTAGGTTGACAGTGGCACAAGGGAAACAGTGTGTAGGGGCCCCCGGCAAGCGCCACAGCGCAGCGTTTGAGGTTTAGACAAACGGCACCCAAAGGAACCCCAGGGTGTAGGGCCCCAGCAGCCAAACCAAAAGCAGCCTATGAAAGGGAGACGTGGACAATTTTTTACATTTTGGAAAGGGGGCAAAAAAAAGGAGTAGGCCCCCAGAGGGGGACAATTTTCCCCAGGGTGTAGGTCACCGGAGCAGCCCCAAACAGCCGATGGGTCCCGAAAAGTGGACAATGGAAATTTTGGAGGTGGCAAAAAACAGGGGGTAGGCCACAAAAGTGGCACAAAGCCCCAAATGTGGAGGTCAAAGGGAAACAGCCCCGCAAAAGCCCTGAGGTTTAGACGGGGGCACAATGAATTCTGGAGGGGGGCAAAAAAAAAAGGAGAGGCCCCGCTGCAGCATGAGGTCCCGAAAGTGGGAAAAATTTACATTCTGGGGGGTGGCAAAAAATTGGGGGTAGGCCAAAAGAGTGGCCCAAAGAGAGAGTGGAAGGGGGACAGCAAACCCGGGGCAACGAAAAAAGGGCAGAGGGGGTGGGGGACAAATTACCACAGTGGCACAAGACAGAGTGTGGAGTTGGGTGGGGAATCCGTCCCCCATTTAAAGGGTGGTTGGGGGCAGATGGGGGGAAAACTGGCAGAAAATGGTGGGGGGTCGGCGGGTGGGGGCATTAAAAATTTTTGCTGAGGCAAAAGGGAGTTTGAAACCCAGAATCATTTTTCACAGTTTGGGTGAGGGGTCATGGGGTGATTTTAGGCTGACGCCTAAGGCATTTGGGGGTGTTGGAATTCCTGGCCAATCCCGCCCGAAAATTCAAAATTTTACAAAAAGGGCAGTTTTGTTCCACATTTCCCTGGACAAGGGGTTCTCCTCTTGGGGGTAACGTGGCCCCCCCCCCGCCCCCCCCCTTTTTAAACCCGCTTTTGAAAATAAATGGGCCCCACCCCCGGGGAGGAAAAGGGTTCTTAACTGCAAACCGGCAAATTGCTCCCAAAAATCCAGTTTGGGCTGCCCCAGTAGTTCCAAAGGGAATTTTTCTAAATGGGGGGGGCAGAGTGCTTTCCAAGTAGTCCACCCAAATGGGTTTGGTTTGGGGCTGCTCCAGGCCCCCGCCTTGGGTGCTGTGGTGGCAATGCCCCTTTTCCTCATAGGGCGGGGTGAAGGAAGTGCATCAGTGACCCCAGACTTTTGGGTTGTTTTGATGGGTTTGGGACTGTCCCCGGGCCCCCCCCCCTTTTTCCCCCCCCCAGCGGCCCCGCAGTAGTAAATTGAGCGCTGAAAAAAACCCCCGGTTTAGCTTGTTTTGGGAGGGGAAAAAATGCCGAAAAATAGGCAAAGGCCAACTGACCCACGGAGGATTTCCCCTATTTGTTTTTGGTTTTTCCTCCTAATAGGGTGGGAAAAAGGCTTCCCCATTTTGGAACCCCTTGGGGGGGAGCGAGGGGTTTTCCAAAAAAGGTGGTGGGGCCCCGAAGTCATCCCCTGCCCGGGTGTGGGCTTTTTGGCTGTCCCTAGGGCAAAAATTTTAGCCTTTTGCGGGCCATTCTGCACCCAAATGGGCTCCCAGGGGCTCCCGCCTCCATTCCATGTTTTACTGCCACGGTGGGGTTTGGGGGCATCTGTCGTCTTCCTCATTTTCCATTACCCTTCCCCAGCTGCTTTTGCTTTCCCTCTCCCTTTTCACCCGGGGTTTTAAAAAAAAAATCCATTTATTTCACCCGGGCATTGTTTTTGCTTTCCCAAGGGCCTTCCCCCTCCTCCTCCATTTCAGTCCCCACAAAACTATGTGGCGGAAAAATGTAGTCGCCACCCCTTCCCGTTTCCCCTTTCCCCGGAAGATTTTTCGATTCCCGGGGCCGGCCCTGAAGCGTGGAAAGACGTTAATTTTATCCCCTAGTTTTCCCGGCGCCTGACCCAAAAAACGTTTGGCCCCCTCGAAAAGGGGCCTAAAAACGGCAAAGGGGTCAGCATGAGAGCCATGGCTGCCCTAAAATTTCACAGGGGAAATTTTCCTGTCTTTTCTGGATATAAAAAATTTGGTTAAAGGCCCTTTCTCTGTTTATACAGTCCCGGCCCCAAAATTGAGGTGGAAAATTTCCAACGGGGGGAAAATCGTTATCAGAGGTGTTGGGGGAAAAGGGCCGTTCTGCCCCTGCAAACACGAGGGGGTGTTCCCGGCTTTGTAGGAATGGGAAAGAAGGGAAAAGCACGGTTTTCCCTTTCCATTTTCAGAATTTTGAAAGATCGGTTTGGAAAAACTTCAGGAAATTTTTTACAACCAGATTTTTAACAGTTTCGCCATGCAGGGTGCATGGACCCCCCCTTTTCCCCAGTCAGCCGGACACCAGGGTTTTCCATTGGGGCCATCCCCTGGGTTTTGATTTGCAGTTTTGGGGCGGAGGAAAAGGGCCCCAAAATCGTTTTTTTTGCTTTATGGCGGAGCAGTTTTCCCCCCCTGGGGTGATTGTTTGCCGAGGCAAACCCGGGTTGGAAAAATGCCCCGGAACCAACCGCCCCCCGTGCCCCACACATGGGTATGATGGAAGCAGGTTTTTTGGGAAAGGGGGAAAATGGTGGTGGGGTGGTGGAGGGAGGAGGGGCGGACATTTTGGGGAGGGAGCCGCAAATTTTGGGCAAGTGGGGGGAGGGGAAAGCGGGTCTCCTGTCAAGTTTTTGGTGTTTTCCTTTGGGGCCGGAAGCAATTTCACCCACTGGGCCCGTAAAGGCATTTTACTGCCCTTGACGTTTGTTACAGTCCCGACGGGGGCCCCTCCCCCTGGTTTCCCCCTTGGGGGAAAACACCCATAAGGGTCAAAAAAGGACTGGGACCTTCTGTTCTACCCTATTTTGAAGTGTGGGACTGCCTTTTTGGAAAAAGAAATTACGGCTTGGAAATCTCCATTCGGCTTTTGGCACAACCATTTTTTTCTCTGAGGGTGCAGAGGGCCGAAATTTTGGGAAAAGGGAGGGACTGCCCTTACCCAAACAATTGGACAGGGGTACAGTCAGCTTTCCCCCTTAGGTTTGGGTTGGAAAGCATTTCTTAGTCTTTTTTGCCCAAACGCCTCCTGAACGATGCTTGGGCCATTTAGGGAGGGGGATGTGTCAAAAGGGGAAACAGGGTCCCTTCTGGGGAAGGGGGTGGGCCTTGACTGGCCTTTTCAATGGATGGGGTTTACACGGGGGGGCTGCTGCTGTGTGTTGCTGCGGCGGGAGGATGGACCACCCAAAATTTTGGGGCCCGTTTTTTCCCCCGGCCACCGGGAGGTGAGCTTTTCTGTGTTGAGCGGGCCGTGGTTTCCCAAAGTTTGCTTTCCCCGGGCCCCGCTTCACTTTCTGCTTTCAGATTTTTAATTACCCATTTTTTAGGGTCCTCCCTTGTTTAGCAAAAAAACCCGCCACACCGGCCGAGTATCGGACTTTACCCCCAACGTTTGGGATGAAGGGCTACTGCCCCCGCTGCCTCCTTTAGCCCCTTTTTGCCCCCTACTTTTTTGGGAAATGGGGAACGGGTCTTTTACCCCCCGGTGTTGGCTTTCCCGACCCCGACTGTGTATTTCCCGCTGATCACGGCCACAGACCCATTGCGGCGCGCCGGCCCGCTGACGCGCAAGCTGTGCCGCTCTTTTCCTGACGATGATGAAGGGCCCCCCGCCCACCCCCGGGTCCCGGGGGGAGGTCAGCTACCTCATATTTTTGTGTTTCCATCGTCCCGTGTTTCCCCATCACCGGTCTTGGGATTTCAGAGGCTGACCCCTCACAACTGGACCCCCCCATTTCCCCCTTCCCCATCTTTTTTCTTTGCCGCCCCTGCCCAAAAAGAAAGGGGGTATTGGGCCCATTTCTTCGCTGCCCAAGGTTAAACTGCCCGACTGCCCCCCCCCCAAAAAGTTTTATCCCGTATATAGTGGCCCGAGCCCCACCACATAGTTTTTTCCCCTTTGGGTTTGGGGGAAACCCAAAAGGGGAAAAGGGCGGGTTGAGGCCAGGTGAGGGCCTGAAAACCCCCCCCCCGGGCCCTTTTCAAAATAAGGGGTTTTTTGCTGACGTTCCACCCACTCTTTTATGGGGGTTTTCCCGGAAAGTCATTGGGAGGAAAAGGGATGGGCCTTTTGTCAACCAATTTAAGAAAACCAAATTTGGGGTTTTGGAACAACACAAAAAACCCCTTGATGCCAAACGGCCCGTTTGGGGGTTCACCGGGGGGGCCCCCGCTGCAATTTTCCCTTGCTTTTGCTGCGACCCGGGCCCGGGAAAGTTTGTTTCCCCCTTTCCCTCGAGGTGAAAAAGGGGGGGGCCTGCCAACCCCCTCTGTCTGAATACCCGTTTGTTCTAAAAAAGGGACAGGGCCACTGTTTGGTGAAGATATCTGTTTTTGATAAATACACACCCTTTTATTTGACTCCAAAAGAACCCCCGGGGAACAAACCCTTGGTAAACCCCCGGAATTTTAAAAATTTCGCTCCTCAAAATGGGGAAGGAAAAAAAATTTCTTGTATGTGGCCCTTTTTAAAAAAACTGTGTATTTTACTGAATAAAAAGCACCCAAAAATGGGTTAAAATTAAACCCTTTAGAAATTTGAATTAAGAAAACAGAATTTTTCCCGGGCGGTGAAAAAAAAAGTTTTTTTTATGAGTCACCCGGGGAACAACCTTAAATTTAAAACCTCTGAATGTTAAAATTTCGCAAAAAAAATTAAGCAGCCCACAAAAAAACTTGCTTTGTGGGGTGTTACCCAATTTGCAAATTTTTCCCGTACACAAACAAAGAGAAAAAAAATTTTTAATTTTAAACCCTTTGCTTTTGAATTTTGACTACAGGAAAAATTTTTTTTTTTGGCGGTGAAAAAAACGGTTTTTTTGGAAAGGGAACCCCCAGCAAACAGGAAAAATGCTTAATTTAATCCCCTGGATGTAAAATTTCCCCAAAAGAATTGAGCAGCCAAAAAAAGAAAATGGTATTTTTATTGTAAAAAAAGCTGTTTCTTCAAATGAATCAACAGGGAAAAAAATGGCCTTTTTTTCCCCCTTGGATATTCAATGTGGTGTGAGAGTTTGCCAAATTTTAAAATTTTATATGAGCAAGGGAGTTTGGGCGCACACTGGGCTTCAGGGTTTCCAAAACCCCAAAAAAACAGAATAGAACAAATTTAAAAGAAACCCGTCTCTAAAACCCAAAATAAGACACCCCCCCAGAAACGCCCATATAAAAAAACCGGGCCCTCAAGGGAAGAGCTTTCATAATTTAGCCCCCAGTAAACACCTTTTCCCGATATCCCGTGAGAGGAGGTGTGGCTACCAAACGTGGCCCCCCCGGAACCTTTTTAAGTCAGTGAAGTCACAGAATTTCCCCCTGGTCTCTGATTGGGTTATCTCTGGCACCCTGTCCCTCGGGTATGCCCCTTTTCCCCCCCAGAGTGCTTTTTCCCCCTGTAACGCCATGTGCTTTTGCAGCCAAATTTTAATTTAATCAAAAGCGCAAATTCCCTTCACCCGAAGTTAAACCCAAACTTGAATTGTTCGAGCTGAAATTTTTTTCCTTAAAATTTTAAACGAAAAATTTTAATTTCGTTAGAAATTTTTTAATTCGCCCAAACTTTTAATTTTTATTCTTTTTGGGGAAACGACGGGAAACACAGTGGGGTTGGGTAGCCTCGGAGAAGTGAGTTCCCCCTTTTTAAAAATTTTTTTTTTTTTTTCAGTGCAGCTCACCTTAAATAGGGTTCTGAAAAATTTTTCAAAGGCCCCTCAAAAGGGGGTTTTACTGGTTTTAAAAATTTCACATGAATCCTATTTAAGGGAAATTAATGTATGATTTATTGGTCAGTTTCTCTTTATTTGGGGGACCCGGCCCGGGTTTTTTTTCCCCACGTATTCAAACCCTTTAAAACCCCAAAGGGGTCAGAAAGGGGCGTTTTGTTCAGCAACACATTTCTCCTGAAATTACTGCTAAGGGAAGGTACTACAAGCCAAAAATCAAATGATTTGCCTATTTTGAAATATAGGTCCAAATTCAAAACGAAAACCTGTTCTGCCCTTTCCCCCACACACTTTCCCCGTACAGGTTTCCTTCAACTTTATTTTCCCCCTGTTAGTTTCTGCCTTTTGAATGGAAAAAGGTTTTTTAACGGTTTTGCTTGGAAGAGCTGCCGGCCCCAAAGGGTAAAAATACCCCCAAATAGTGCATTCCCCCAAAAAGGAAAATCCCGGGGGTACGTTTAAAAAATGTTCTTTATTCCCCAAAATAAAACAAACACAGGCCCGGTGCAAATACAATTTTAAGGGGGTGGTACTTTGGTTTACAGTGCTGCTGTGGGACTACAATTGCCAGCAAAAGGCCACACTAGATTTTTGCCAGGGCTAGCCTTAAAGGCATATGTAAATTTAGTATGTGGTTTTTTGTAGTTCCACAGAACAGCGTTGTAGAAATATAAAACTTTCCTGGCAGGAGCTGCTGGCTGGGAGTTCGAGCACTGCCGTGACCAGTGCTCATTGATGCATAGTAAACTGTTCCACTCGGGACTCTGGGAGACAGATCGCTCCTCCCCCGTTTCCTTCCTGTCTCTCTCTGCAGACAGCAGCCTCCGTGCAAACAGTAAGCTGAGTGCCGGCTGCTGCTGTTTGTTTGCAGTTGCGATATCTTGTGATCGCAGCTGTGTGGTGAGGGGGGCTCATGGGCCCCCCTGGCTTAGGGTCCCGGTAGCAATTGCAACCACTGCGACCCCTGTAGCTACGCCACTGCTCCCTACCTAAAGAGCCTCAAATAATCAATGAACTTTAAACTTTCCAGTCCCCCACATTATCTTTGATATAGAGTGAGAACCTGTTTGTTAAGGTAGCAGTGGGCCCATTTATTTACTTGGCCCTTGTGCAGATACATAGGTTTCACATATGGTATATTTATCTAAGTATGCAGCTCCAACTCAGTCTTTCAAAGGTGCGATGGTGGGAGGATCATGCCCTCATACACCTTTCACAAAGCACAATAATGTCTATAAAAATAGAATGTACTACAGCCATGGAATGGAACAAGACTAGACAAGATCATGTTTATGGCAGGAACTAGCAGCATGGGAGTCCCATTAAAAATTTTGTTATAGAGACCCCTTCATCTGTATGCTTGTTCACAAGTAATGACACCAGTTAAATAACCAATAGGGGAGGTCAGTTCATGAAACATATTAACATTTACCCTATCAATTCATTTAGAATTAAGGGTGACATTTATGAACGGGACTGCGCTAGTTTTCTGGCATGCTTCGACTACGTAGCACTTTCTGACAGATGTATGAACTGTTCTATGCCAAAATCTGGCGCATACTGCACCAGACCCTACAGTTTTGCATGCCTCAGTTCTTAGGGGGCGTATCTCCCCAGATTCGTACGGTTTGACGCATTTATGAATATGGCTCAACAGAATATGGCACGAAAGTGTCGGACTAATCCATACCAATTTCATAGTGGTGAGACTGAGGCATATTTTGGCACAAACTGCACATTTATAAAGTGCTGTGAGACACTTTCTTATATACTGACGAATTCTACACTAACTTACTAAGAAGAACAACTGTCGAGGAGGTGCCACTTTTCATACATTTCCACCTAAGTATCATTGAGAAACAGCACTGTGCACAGTTACAGAACTCACCAGCTATAATTGTATAATATTTATGCTAAATGCTTTCAAATCTGTAAATACAAAGTATTGTTAGGGTATATTCACACAGCTGATTTTGACTGTTTTCGGGGCATTTCCTTGCACAAAACAACATCAAAGGGAATGTGTCTTCAAAAAATGAGTCATTGTTTAAGTCCCATTTTTATGTTAAACACAATTTTTGGTTGTTTTTTATTTAAATTTTTCATATCACTTTCAATATTTTTTAATAATTCTTAAGTCTTGCAGCTTTCACTTTGGCCACTACGCCTTGTTTGCACTGCTTTAACAGCAGTCAGAGAGATGCTTTACAGCAGCTTCATACACATAGGAGACTGAAGACTGACCAGTCCCATTCACTTCTATAGGAGAGTTTTCTAGTCATGCTCTGTGACCTGGGAAGAAATCAGTGTGCAAGGAGGTGAAAGGGTGAACTGTGACTATCTCCTCTTGTGGTGGATCCTGTGTTATCTATTCATACTGGTGTCTCCTTTCAGTTTGACCCTCTTTGTGCTGATAATGAGCAGACAACTGAGAATCTTTCTCTACAGAACAGGAAGTGTCAGACTATTATTATGCATAGTGACCAAAGTGAAAACTGCAGGATTTAAAGGGAATGTATTGCTTCATCAGTTCGGCTGTTCCCTTGTCGCATGATTTTCTCAGTTCCTGAAATCCAGGGGCGTTTCGTCCCCTCCCCGCTGGGTGTTTCTTAACTGAAGAGGGGTGACATCATCCTCCCCCTTCACTGTTCATGCTCGCTCCCAAGTCAGTGTGTTCAACCCCCACCTCCACATGTCACTGTGTCATTCCTCTCCTTTTGCAGTCTTATTTTGTAAGAGCTGTTTACATACCACAGCCCTGCATTCCCAGTTAGACAGCCTTCTATGAACTCAGGCCTGATCTTTTCCCCTTCACAGTGGAGGTTTGTTACAGTTAATCCAGTCTTCTATGAAACTCCCCCAGAGCACAGATCCTCTCCCTTCTACGCAGGGGCATTAGGCCCGAGAACAATTCTTTCTTTTTCGATTGTAAAAGAGCTGCAAAGTCACTGAGGAGCTGGGGGCTGTGCAAGGGGAAGGTTTTCGGCCCTTTACAGAGGAGCATTTGGCACCGGGCACAATTCTGCTGCTTTTGATTTCAGAAGGCGCAGTGTCAATGAGGAGCTGCTAGTGTACAGAGGGGAATTGTTTTGGCCCCCTTTTTTAAGAGGAGAGAGAGAGGGGGAATGCTGCCCTGCGGCAGAATGAAATGATAGAGCCTAAGCCCTGAAAGAAAGGAGGAGGAATTGACCCGCACTGGGGAATAGTATTTACAGAAAAAAAAAAGGCAGACTGTGAAAAACCCAAAACAGCTTTGCAAATGACTCCATTTGCAAAAATTTTTGTTTTCATGTCCCCTTATTCTGAAGACCATTTAATTTAAATGAACAACCCTTTAAGAAATTTTTAAAAAATATTGAAAGTGACATGGAAAATTAAAAAAAATTTTAACCAAAAAAAAATTTATATAAAATGGTTTAAAATAAAAAGTGAGTTAAACAATAAGTCATTTTTGATGATACATTCCCTTTAAGAAAGCCTCCAAAATGCCTCTGCTTCATTTTCTTGTTTCCTATGTAAAACAGCATTGTAGTTCACACAGGCAGAGGTTTTTCCTTGCGTTTTCTATGCTTCTTTGGACATGGTTTTGGGCGCTGAAAAAAAAGTTCAGCCCAATTCTTAAAAACTTTTTAACGCTGAAAATCCCCAGAGGAGAGCTTCAAAACCTCATCCAAAACCTTGATACTTTTTTTACATGTTTTTTTTGGTCGTTTTTTTCCCGGTTTTAAAAAATTTAATGTTTTTTCAGAAACAAAACTTTTTTGGGGGAAAACTTTGCAAACCGATCAAAATAAAAAACCCATCTGAAAAGTACTTCATTGAGACGGTTTTCATACGAGGATTTGAGGCTGATTTGGGCTCTGAAAATTCAGCGTCCAAATCAGCCATGTAGACATACCCTATTGCTATTATAACATCTGTGGATGACACACTGCTATAGGAACAATACTGGGTGACAAAGCGTATGGGTATCTTTTTCTTGTTTTCTTACATGACATTGAGGCCACTGAAAAAGCGGCTCACATAAAATATACTGTGCAGAACATATACGTGCCATGAATGTCTTCCGAATAGGAAAAAGTGGGCAGGGGAGGGTTGTATCTATTTTTGTTTCTGATCATTATATCATACATCTGCAGGATGTGTAGATTTACAGTATAATGTTAAAGGGGTTGTCTCACTACAGGCTTTCAGCCTACTTCAGTGTGTCTGGCAGCATAGGTTTTTTGAATTTGGGGGTGTGCTTTTTGTCTGTTTCTTCCCTCCCTTCTCCCCCCCCCCTCACCCAAACAGACAGCTCTCCTCCTCTGACTGCAGTAACTTCTTAAGAAGGGGAGGGCAGGGGTTTGTGCCAGAGTTAACCCTGTTGTGCCTCCCTAGGTCTGTGCTCACTCTGGTCATGCACTTGCTCGCTGTGGCCGAGCTCTTGCTGCCCCTTTTCCAAAAATCAGAACAGCAGGGAGAGGGCTGATCTATGAGGGGCTATGGACCCAGAGGTTGTGAAGCTTTGTATAAATAGCAGAACGGGGGGGGAGTAAAGGTTCCTATCCCCCCGCTTAGCATAAAAAATTCCCCGGACACCAAGCAACAACAAAAAAACCCTTTCTGGGTCCCTCCCTCAGAAAAACACGGGGCAACTGTAGTGTTACTATAAAAATGAGTGTCAAAAATACAGCAGACAGGGGGGATATGTCCCGTTCACAGCCCCTCTTTTCTATTGTATAGTCAGAGCCCCACAACACATGGGGCGAATGAAAGAATTCCCACGTCGAGCGATTTTTTCCGCCATTTTTTCCGGTGAAATTTGCGCCTCATTTTCGGGGGCCGAGGTGTGCCATATATGGGGTTTAAAGTCCGCCGCGCCTCGCCAGTTTGTGGGCCAGTGCGGGACTTAGGCCAGGGGGCGACCTAAAATTCGCCGCCCGACGTATGCAATCATACAAGCCCCGGGAAAGTCCCCGACCTCGCCAGTGTGTGGGGGGCAGCGCGGGACTGCGCCTCATTTCGCCCTTCCCAGGAGGGGCCTATACATGCGGGTTTTAAAATCCGCCCGCCTCGCCAATGTGGGGGCGCAGTGCGGGGCAGGGGCCAAAGGGACGCGCCTAACATGTATTCCAATCCGAGCAGGGTGGAAAACAGCGAAAAATATTAAAGAGTCCATGCCATGGGGTAAAAAATCAAAAAAATCGCCTTTATTAGGTGTAAAAAAAATATCTAAAAAGAGCTCAAACCTACTAAAAAAATACATAAATAAAAACACTTCCAAAAATCAGAACGGCCTACTTTGGGGAAATTTGATATTGGAAATTGGGGGAAATCAGTAATTCAAATTCTGGAAGCCTTTCCATTGGTCGGCAGAAACCACCAATCAGAATGGGAGCGACAGTGCCCCCTTTAAAACCTAGGGAAAGAAATTGCCCAAATCAAAATCAAAGGCGGGACAGTTCAAAATACAGAAAAAAATGCAGAAAAGACTATTGGTTGACTAACAGGGGCGGGCAATCCTGGCCCAATCAAAAAGGGAGCGACAGGGACCCACTATAACCTATGGAGAAATTGACCAATCAAATTCAAAGGCGGGACATTTCAAAATACGTAAAAAGCGAAAAGAGCTGTTTGGGTTGAAGAGGGGGGGCTTTGGCCCCCCAGCCAATCAGAGGCGGCTACTTTTTCCAATTGTAGTTTTTGGCCAAGATCGGGGAATGAAATCTCTCTCCAGCGCCGTGCTGCAGGAGTATGTTTAAAAAAATCATTTTTATTTAATTTAAAAAATTTACTAAAAAAGCTTATACCTTCTATAAACAACAAAATAAAATCACTAACAACGCTTTGTCGCCGAGCCCCGGCGTACATCAAAATTTTGGATATTCAAAAATGCCGGAAATACAAAATTTTCAAATTTTTTTATGCCCTTCGATTGGGGGGCAAAACCAGCCAATCAAATGGAGTGACAGTGACCCTTAAACCATGGAAAGTTGGACCAATCAAAACAAAGGCGGGACAGTTAAAAATACATAAAAAGGCAAAAAACTTTTGGGTTAGCTAGGGACTTGGCTATCTCGGCCAATCAGAGCACGAGCACTTTCCCATTTAGTCTATGGCCAATGGGGGGCAAAAATCTCGGCTCCAGCGCCGTGCGCAGGAGTATGATTAAAAAAATCTTTTTTATTAATGTAAAATATACTGAAAAAGAGCTTATACCTTCTATAAACATACATTAATAAAATCACTAACAACGTTTTTGGGGTCCCCCAAACCCGCTACATCAGTAATTGGGAATTCGAAAATGCCGGGAAATACAAATTCAAATTCTTTAACCCTTCTGTTTGGTCGGCAGAAACCACCAATCGAATAGGAGTGAAAAGGACCCATTATAACCATGGAAATAGGGACCAATCAAATAAAGGGCGGAACAGTTCAAAATACAGTAAAAAGGCAAAAAAGCGATTTTTTAGTAGGGGGGATTTGGGCTATCTCGACCAATCAGAGCCAGCTATTGCCCTTTGTGTCATGGCCCAGATCGGGGCAATGAAATCCGGGCTCTAGCCCGTGGGGCAGGAGTAGTTTTAAAAAAATTTTTTTTTATTAAGTGTAAAAATATCTATAAAACTTAAACTCTAAAAACAAAAAATTTTAAAAAAACACAAACAACGCGTTTGTCGCGAGACCGGCCACACGGGAATTTGGATATAAAAATTTCCCGGGGAAATAAAGAAATTTAAAATTCTGTAAGCGTTTGATTGGTCGCAAAAACCACCAACAAATGGAGTGACATGACCCATTATAACCTAGGGAGATTTATTGACCAATAAAATTTCAAAGGCGGGACATTTCAAAATACATAAAAAAGGCAGAAAAGAGCTGTTTGGGTTGACCCAGGGGGCAATATAATCCACCAATCAGATGTATTTCATCTTTTTTTGAGGAGAAAGAAGGGCGCGATAGAAGGGCGCCCTAAAAGTTTTTACGCTAGGGGAAATATTCTATACGGATTGGTTGGGGGAAAGGGCTCGCCCTGCTTAGCCAATCGGGGCTGAGCTACCTTCTCATAGAGCTGGGGTCAAAAGAAATGCAGAGCGAGCTCGTTGTGATTGCAAATTTTAAAAAAGAGGCGGGGTTATTTTTGGACCAAGGAGACGACGCCCCTAGGGGTTTTTCTAATGCAATCTTAATAAAACGACACCCCCGAAAAAAAAAGAAAAAATTCACGAAGTTGTGCCATGTGTATAAAAATGAACAATAATAGGGGGAAACCAAAAAAAAAATTTTAATTCAAAAATTTCTTTTTTATTTTTTATTTTCGTTAAAACACCCAACTATTGTTCATGGCTAATGAAAATAAAGAAATAAAAATAAATTTATTGAAAAAATATTTTTTTTTCGTTACCCCCATATTTTTGTTAATTTTATATAAGATGGGTACAATTTTGGGAGCAGGGGTCGGACGGGCTGCCTAGGGCCCCAAGTGGAGTTGACTCTAGACCCCCACCATTGAGTTTTAAAAGGGGCCCCCGGGTGAAGTTTTTTTTGGGGGCCCACCCTACGATTTAAAATGACTGTACATGCCTTCTATCCCTTTTCCTCTATTTTATACTTCATTTTCTTGCTATTTTTGCTTTCCCCTGAGAAGTAAAGGAGAAAAAAAAAACAATTTTAGGTAAACCATTCTCAGGGGCCCCCGGGGTTTCACCTATTCCCCTGGGGCCAGCCCAAACCCTTTTTGGGAGTATTACATTTTTTTTTCGGGCATGTACATTTATTAAAATTGCATTAAAAAACCATAAGACGCGCTCCCTTTCCTTTGGTCCAAAAACCCCTCTTTTAATTAGCCAATCCAAACAACCTTTCTCATTTTTTTTCCCCAAGAACTCTTTTAAAAGGGTACTCACCTGCTGATTGCCTAAGCTGGACAACCCCCTTGACCCCCCCCAATCACAGTACTAAAAATTTTCCCCTAGAGTAATAACTTTTAAAGGGCCCCTTCTAAACCGGGCCCTTTTTTTTCCCACTCAAAATAGATGCCTACAAGATTGGGGGATTCAATCTCGCCTGGGGTCAACCAACACTCTTTTCCCGCCTTTTTTACTGTATTTTGGGAAAAGTCCCCCCTTTGAATTTTATTGGTCAATATTTTTCCCCTGGGGTTTTTAATGGGTCCCGTCGCTCCTATTCTGATTGGGCAAGAGTGCCAAACCCCCGCACTCAACCAATCACTCTTTTTTTTCCTTTTTACTGTATTTGAACTGTCCCCCTTTGCATTTATTGGTAATACTTTTTTCCATAGGAAAAACTCACTGCGCTCCTATTCTGATTGTTGGTTTCTCCGACCCAAAAAAGAGCTTACAGAATTTGAATTACGTATTTTCCCGGCAATTCTCTATATCGCAAACCTGATTGGGCCGGGCTCCGACAAACGCTTGTTAGGGATTTGATTGATTTAGTTTATAGAAGGTTCACTCTTTTTTAATAATATTTTACACTTATTAAAAAAAGATTTTTTAAATCATACTCCATCCACACGGGGGCTGAGAGTCAGATTTCATTGCCCCATCTCTCCATAGGCTACAATGGGGCAAAGCTCGCACTCTGATTGGGTGGAAGCCAAGCCCCCGCAGTTCAACCAATCACCTTTCTGCATTTTTACTGTATTTGAACGTCCCGCCTTTTTAATTTGATTGGTCAATATTTCTCCATGGTTTAAATGGGTCCCGTCGCTCCTATTTTATTGGGCAAGTTGCCAAGCCCCCCTACTCAACCAATCACCTTTTCTGCATTTTTTGTGATTTTGAACTGTCCCCCACCTTTGAATTTTTATTGTCAAACTTTTCCAAAGGTTTTTAAGGTCACTGTCCCCTCCTACTGAATTTTCTGTTTATGCCCGACCAATGAAATAGCTAAAAAATTGAATTACTGTATTTTTCCCCGGGAATTTCCACGATTCAATTTCCCGAGTTGCGCCCTTCTAGATTTTTTGGAAAGTATTTTTTTTTACTAAAGAAGGTTTTAGCTCTTTTTCTAAAAGTTTTTACGTTAATAAAACGATTTTTTTGGAATCATCTCCATGCCCCACGGAAAATGAAAGCTGAATTTCTCTTTTCGATCTTCTTTTTTTTCCTCTCATGTTACATCTCGCTTCACTTCGCCCCGCCGGATCATTTAGACCAAACAACTAGGTCTGCCTGTCGGAGCTGAAGCTCTGCAAGCGCCGCAAATTTGCTGACCCGCATCTACATGTCTCAGAGTATATGAATGCGCCGCGTCCCGCCCCAGAACACCCAACCGCTCCATTACAAAGCCCCCCTTTATGTGAGGGGCTCCGAAAGTGGCGAAGGGCCACACCCAACATCGCATCCCTGCGTCCGACAGGGGATTCAGCCGGTGGGCCAGAATTCGCCAAAATCGGGCGCAAAACCCACAAAACAGTCCCCATGGTGTTAAGTAACACACTTCACTGCTGTCACATCCTACGCCCCCAGATCCGCCTCACCTCGCCTTTTCCCCCAAACGTGTAGAGAGCAGGAGGGGGCAGGCCAAAAACAGGGTTTTAAACCCGCAGCCAGCTACACAGACACAAAGCCAAGCCCTCCCCCCCCCTTTCCCAAAAAAGGCATCTCTGTGGGGGGTCCTTTTTTGCCAGACCCTTATTGAAAGCGATGAGCACCAGCACTGACAGCCGGGGAAAAAAAATCAACAGGGTTGGGGCTATAGTGATTTTGAGGAGCGGACACCCCACTACCAGGGGTAACTCAAAAACATAGGACATTTGTAATAAAAATTTGCAAAGATGCTTGTTTTTTAAAGAGCTTTTAATTAAAACCCAATCATTGTAGCGAGACAACCTCTTTAACAACTAGGGTCAGTTATCTCCACACATGTAGAATTACTATCAAGATTACCATATGTACTAATGGATGAACTGATTATTTTACTCACACTGATGTCTGATGAAAATGTTGCATTTCATTCTAATTTAGTCTTCTATCTCCTGTTGCTTATCATTAAGATTGATTCATTGATGAGAAAAATTAGCCTGCATTCTTTAAATTCTTTTTAAGTAATTTTTAGGGGTACGGGAGTCACACTGCGTCTTGCAGCGCGTTACTATGCACCCCATTCATTTCATTATCTCTGCCATGTATACGCCAGAAAGAAATACGCACTTTTTCTGCGCTTCAAACATGGCGGGGAAGGCACTCGTGACACTATATTTCCGTAATTACAGGGCAATTTTTAGGCCATT
Organism: Phyllomedusa bahiana; assembly: GCA_025379985.1. NCBI lineage: Eukaryota > Metazoa > Chordata > Amphibia > Anura > Hylidae > Phyllomedusa > Phyllomedusa bahiana. The sequence continues at coordinate 75,187 of JAODAL010013954.1, forward strand.
GCGCCAATTCCCCCCATATGTCCTGAAAGATGCCATGTGAACATACCCTAAATGTTACCACATACTGTGTGCACATGGGTTATCAAACACTACTGCCAAAAGAGCTACCATGCTGTAAAAAATCACAAATTTCATAACTGGGTAAAATCTCTGCCACAAAATTAAACCAAAAGCACCTTCTCCATTGCAATGTGTTTAGCAAAGAGCATGGGTCATTAGATACATCTATAAAATAAAATGTATTCCAAAAATGTTACTAAAAATAAATATGGAAATATGGACTGGCATATAGATATAGATAAATGCAAGGGACCAACTTGTCAACTGTAAAAATGCTAATTTTTTTTTTGTCATTGAGTGTTAATGACACAGTTGAATTAGAAAATTGTTGAATCCAGTTGCAGATACTGGATAATAGAGATTTAAACATTCGATTGCAATACACTAGGAGGCAAGGGTTAAAACAACAGTCCATTTGCCACATGGGTGTCAGAAATATGACGCAATTCCCCCCCCACTGACATGTTATTGAGAAGAATTTTTAAGCAAAATTCACGGATTAAATGGCGGACAATGAGGAATGACTGAGCTAGGTCAGTGTCAATCTCAATCCACACTTTAATGGTTCCTATCTTTACTTTTCCAACCTCAGCTGTTCCCTCTGGACTGTGGATAGAGACAGTTGTCCGCTATGGACTTCTGTCCCCCCATGCCCTTGACTGTGAGGAAGCATTTTCATAGGGAGCTGTTCTTAGAACATGCAGACAGCAGACAAAAAGCGAGGAAACATTTTTTTCTATGTTAAATCATAATCAACAGGCCCTTCTGTTTCCTGTGGTGCTTTCTTATTATGTTTGCTGATTACTTAAGCTACCATCAGAAATAAATAAAGCTGACATTTTATGACACAGCAAAGTCACAGGTCAAGGACAGTTTATGATATTGTGCAATATGAAATTGAAATAAAATAAATAAGCAGAAATACAGCCATTAACATTACACAGTATATGATTCCTAGATTCTACACAAAATTATCTACAGTATTTTATTTACAATCCACCAATGCAATTTTATACTAATGATGGGGAATTTATTGACCAAAATGTCACTGGCTAGAAAAATAGTAAAAATATCTACAGTATTTTTCTGATTTTTCTCCCCCAAAATATTGAGGGAAAATAGGGTTGCGTCTTGTAATCTGAATGCACTATCTGAGGCCACAGAGGGCTGAAAAGTAGTGATGTTGCAGGAAGCCAGAGGCAGCGTTTAGTGGGTTAAACCCAACCGCTGGCTTCCCGCAGCATCACTTCTCTCCAACCTCCTGCAAGCCCGAGTTAGAGCTGTACAGCGGCAGTCGGCGGATGATCAGTAGAGCTGGCAGCTGCCACTAACAGCAGGGATGGAGCCGGCTCCATCCCTGCAGTTAACACTTTAGGCACCGCGGCATCTAGCCGAATGAGGAGCAATGCTGCACACCGCTCCTCCCTCCGATAATCCCCGTACAATGTAACTACAGGGGGGTGATCAGTTTTCATGGCAGCGGAAAGCCTCATGCAGGCTTCTGCAGCTGCCATGTAAGTACATCTATTATACCCTGCCATAGGTAGGGTGTAATAGGTAATAAGTAAAACTCCTATGTACAACAGAACAATAGTACTGCTGTATATGGGAAAACGGATTGTGCACCCTAGTGGTCAAGTACCTTATGTGGACTAACTATTAAAGGAGTTGTCTCGCTACAAAGAATAGCTTTCAAATTGTAGGGAACACAAAAAAAAGTCATTTTCCAAATAGAATTGCTTTGTATATCATCAGTATCCCTAAAGAGATACAAGATGAATTTTATGACCTCCCTGGCTATTTCAGTTTTCCCTCAGTAACTGACCTGTAAACAATTCTCCCCCTGCTGTTTGTTCTATGAGAATAAGCATGAGTGACATCATCACACAGGTCACCCGCTTGGTCTGTGCTGCAGGGCAGTAAAAAGCTAGATTTATGTAAAAATATAAACATAACTGAAAATAGGGCCCCCCCATTGTTTGAGGATCGATAAAGCCTTCTGCAAGCAGTTGAGAAGCTTCTGAGCTAATCTGATCTTAATTATCAACAGAAAGCCACAGCGTTGAATACAACAAGGAGCTGTATGCAAATTAGTCAGTCTGAACCAGGAAGTGACAGAGTATTTCATTCATGCATCCTATGAAACTCTGTAGGGAGACAACTCCTTTAAATTTAAAAAAGAAAGTTTTTTTTAAAAAAAAATCTTAAGAGTATTGCCACATCCGTAAAAGCCCAATCTAGTAAAATGTAACATAATTTATCCCCTCCACTGTACACCACAGAAGAAAGAAAATTCCAAACGCCAAAATTGTGTTTTTTTTTTGGTCATATCATATCCCCAAAAAATTGGAATAAAAAGTGATCAAAAAGTCTCATCTATCCAAAATGGTACCAATAAAAACTACACTTCATCCCGCACTTTTTGCTTCAAATTTTATTTTCCCTATTTTCCTCCTTTAAAACCTAGGTGTGTCTTATGGTCCAGTGCGTCTTATGGTCTGAACGACACGGCATATTAATTCACAATTTCATGGTTGTTTGGCATGTTTTGGTCCTAGTAGAACCATATAAGCTTTGAGTAAGTGACAAGTAGTCAACAGCTAAAAGTGTCAATGACAACTTTAAAGAATTTGGCCAGAGAATTTCTAACAGAAATGAAAAACGAATTATTACTTGATTTGATCATTCTGTGATTCATTTTCATACAATGCAAAGTATATGAACCCAGTCAGCATTCAGTCAAGGACCTCAGGTCATTGCTGTTTAAACTTCAAAAGATTGTTCACATAAATTCAAGTAGATGGATGCACAGATCCTGGTAAATTTAGTGGCTATTTACATGTTTCAATTCATTTATTTGATTGTGTATGTACCATGAGATTTTACACACAATGTTCTTTAGTATATCAGTAGTCTGTCTCAGTGATATTCTTCATATGGTATTATTTGTAACGGGACTAAGATTGGGCCTATAAGATACATAAGAGATGGGCGAATTTCTCAAAAAAATCGTTCGGCTACACTTTCGCCGAATTTTCCAGACAAAATTCGTTCGTCCCAATTACTTCGCACGAATCACGTTAAAAAACAGCTAATTTTCCAGGCTGCCCAGAGCCAGCAGGGTGCAGGTAGAACTTGGCCATGCTTAAATATGCAGAGAGAGGAGCTTGTTTGGTCCATCATACAATGTTGTTTAAGTATCACACGCACTATGATGCCGCCCGCTCTTAGAAATCGCTTCACTATAAAATGCCCTTGGGCACTTATGGGGGCAAAACTGACCAAAAAACTGAAGCAAGGAAACGAGCCTGATAAAGTCATGGCAGCAAAAGCGGAAAAAAACAAACTGAGAGCTCAGTGGCAACATTAGTGACAGAGTGTGGATTTGACGGCGGCAGCCACATCAGCATGAGGTCATACAGTGCACAATGAACATTCTGGAAGTGCAAAACAGTACCAGGGCCGCAGAGTGCCAATGGACACAGTGTGGAGGTCACGGTGCAAGCAGCATGAGGTCCCAGCGCAGTGGCACAAGACAAATTCTGGAGCTGTCCAATAAAGAGTAGGCCATAGAGTGGATACAATGACACAGTTTGGAGGGCACGGCTGGAGCAACAAGCATCAGCAATAAGGTACCAGACATGTGGACATCAAGACACAGTGTGGAGGCGGCACGGCAGCAGCCACATCAGCCAGCATGAGGTCAGACAGTGGCACAATGACAAATTCTGGAGGTGGCAAAAACAGGAGTAGGCCACATGTGGAGGGCACGCAGCAGCCCCGGCAGCAGCATGAGGTCAGACAGTGCACAATGACACAGTGTGGAGGGCACGACAGGCGTCACAAGCAGCAGCATGAAGGTCATTAGAGTGGCGCACAATGACATTCTGCAGGTGGCAAATATATTTAGGCCACAGAGCGGCACAATGACTGAGAGCGGATGTCACTGGCGGCAGCAGCATGAGACATGCGTGGCACAATGACAGAGATGGATGATGACAGAGCAACAGTCATGAGGTCCAGAGAGTGGCACAATGACATCTGAGTGGCACAAACGTAACAGGCCGCAGAGGGCACAATGAACAGTGTGATGTTCCACGGCAACAGCAACCGCATCAGCAGCTTGAGCACATAGAGTGGCACAATGACAGAGTGTTGAGTGTTGGTGGCAATACCATCCCTGTGTAAGAGGTGTAGGCAGATGGAGAAACAATCAGCCATATGTGCTGTGCATCAGAGGGTGCGTCATCAGAATAGTGCTGAGGCAGGTAGTTTGACCCAGACAGACCCTAAGGCATTGTGTGAAAGCCTCTGGCCGATCCACGCCTGATTCATCTTGACAAAGGTCAGCTCGTTCAACTTTCCCGTGACAAGCGGTTCTCCTTGGGGTAAGCGATGGCCCCCGCCGCAGCTGAACGACCCGCTCTTAAGCCACACTACTGAGGCCGTGCAGGCACAGCTTCTCCCACTCCAACGTCGCAAGTTGTCGGCCACACATCCAGTTGGGCTGCCCGAGTAGTCCAGCGTATCTTCAACTGGGGTGGCAGAGTGCTGTCCAATTAGGCCACAACCTGTTGGTTCAGAGGAATGCTCCATGTGACCCTGGCTGCAGCTGGGTTGACTGCACCCACACTAGGTAGGTTGAAGGAAGCTGGTCTCATTAGTGACCCAGACTTAGGTACTGCTGATGGTGAGCTGGTACTGCTACCTACCCCCTCACCTCCCCAGCAGCCGCGTCAGAGTAGTACGAGGAGCTGCTGAGGAACCCCCCGGTCCAGTCACCTGTCAGAGGAGGGACGATGCCTCAACTAGGGCCAGCGGCAAACAGGATTACGGAAGGATTTCCAATAGTATTTAGTTTGTCTCCCTCAATAGCTGGGAAAAAGGCTCCATTTTGGACCGGTAGCGAGGTCCAATAGGTGGAGAGCCAGAAGTCATCCACTGCCGGATGCTGACTATGTTCGGCTGTCACTAGCCAGGCAAATATATCATGCAGCGGGACATCTGCACCAGTGAACTCCGAGGGGGCTCCCCCAGCCTTCCATTTCCACTGTATCTGCCACGGTGCTTGGATTATCTGCCTCGTCTTCCTCATCTCCAACCACCTCCTCCCAGCTGCTCCGCTCGCCTCCTCGATCTTGTCCCCTGGTAGAAAATCCACTTTCATTCACCAGACAATGCTTCTGCCCAATGTCCTCCTCCTCCTCTCCTCCTTTAGTCCCCCACCGGACTCATGTGGCCCACGAGAAGTAGTCGCCAAATCTCCGTCCCCTGTCCAGACAGACTTTTTTTCAGCATCGTTCCAGACATGAAGCAGTGGAATGACGTTATTCATCCCGTAAGTCCTGTCGACTGACAAAAAACGTGGCCTCCACGAATAGGCCTCAACAAACAGTCAGTGTCCACTCATGAGCTGCCACTGGCTGACATCACATGTACTACAGGGGAGTACTTCCAGTCAGCCTGATCATCAAAAATCGTTAATGCCTTTCTCTGTTCATACAGTCGGTTCAACATGTGCAGGCTGGAATTCCAGCGGGTGGAAACCTCGCATATCAGAGCGTGTTGGGGGAGGCCGTTCTGCCGCTGCAACTCGAGGAGGGTGTTCCTGGCTTTGTACGAATGGATAAAGTGCATGCACAGTTTCCTGGCCATTTTCAGAATGTTCTGAAGATCGGTGGAAGACTTCAGGAACCTTTTTACAACCAGATTGAACACGTGCGCCATGCAGGGCGCATGGACCATCCCTCCTCGGTGCAGCGCGGACACCATGTTCCTCCCAATGTCCGCCACCATGGTTCCGATTTGCATTTGGCGCTGAGAAAGCAACACATCATTTCTTGAGTCTGCATGACGCTGAGCAGTTCCTCCCCGTTGTGAGCTTCCGTTCGCTCGAGGCAAGCCTAGGTGTATAACTGCGTGACACAGCTGTGCCCTACACATGGTGGGTGATGATGGAGCAGTACTTGTGGAGGCTTAGATGGTGGGTGTTAGGCTTGGAGGAAGGTAGGAGGGGACATTGCGCAGGAGAAGCAGTTTGACAACGTGGAGGAGAAAGCGGCGTCTCCTGGTCCAAGTTGTTGGTGTGCCTGGCAGGAAGCACATTCACCCATGGGCCGTAAAGGACATTTAGCTGGCCTTGAATTGGGGGTGTGGGGAATGGGGTGGACCGTAGTTCAGATCCAGACGTCCGCGCTGCCCGTGTACCTTGGAATCATACCGAATAAGCCTCAAGGACTGACCCACTGTCTGTTCTACATATTTATGAAAGTGCTGGTACAGCCTTTAGGAAAAAGAAATTACGGCTTGGAACTCTCCATCTCGTGCTCGGCACAAGCCATTAGTTCTCTGAATGGTGGCGAGTCCCCCACCATTTGGAGGGAGGGAACTGCATTACGCAACAACTTGTGACATGAGCGACTGTCATCTGCTGCACCTTAGGATGTTGACGCATACTGTTGTCCTCTTTACAATCGCCTCTCGCACTATACTGGTCTGGCCCATGATAAGCGAGGAGCAGAGCATCTGGAACCGGGAGAAGGATTCAAAGAGAAACAGCTGCCATTCTGCAGAGGTGGTGGAGCCTTGACTTTCTGAAAATGGCATGCGTGCCACTGGCCGCTGCTGCTGCTGGCAGCGGTCAGGATTGGACCACCACATCTGACCACGATTTCTGCCCAGGCCACCGTAATGTTGACGCTGCAAATGTGTTTTGACGCAGGGACCGATGATGCCAAGTTAGCTCCCAGGCCACGCTTCACTTTCATGCCACAGATTCTAACATATACCCATGAATTCGTCTCCTCCGGTGTCCTTAGCAAAGAACAGCCACACCGCCGAGTAGCTTGATTTTACCGCCAACGCTCCGCACTGAGTGACTACTGCCGCCTGCTCGCCTCGCTGACCCCTGTGCCGCTAGCTGTTCGTTGGGACCTGCGAAGCGTTTTTCTACCCCGTGTCCGCTTGGCTCCAGACCTCACACTGCTGCACCCCTGCTGACTTCACGCCCACACAACCCACTTGCTGGCTTGCGCCCTGCCTGATCGCGCAAGCTGACGCCCTCTTCTCCTGACGATTATGAAGCCCCTTGCTTCACCCGCATCCCAAGTGGACGGTCCGGCTACATCATCATCTATTTGTGTTTCACTGTCACTGACTAGTCCTCTCACGGTCCTTGGTAAGCCGAGGCTGACCTCCACCACAAGACCTTCTACATGCCACTCCTCCACATCTATACTGTTTGCCGCCACTGCAAGAAGCTGGGAATATTGGCCTCGCATTTCTTCGTTGGGCCAATTAGCTGCTGACTGCCCTCCTCAAATGTTCATCCTCGCTATATAGTTGGTCGCTAGCCCAGACAACAAAGTAGATCCCTGGCTGAGGTGAACTGATTGGACAGGAGCGGGCTGTAGGACAGGTGAGGCCGCTGACCCGCTCCCGGTCCATACCCACTAAGTGATTTTTCTGAGTTTCCGAGCCGACTCTTGCAGGGTTGTCAGAATGTCATCTGGGAGGAAGAGGATGACCTATCAACCAATCAAAGAACCCTTTGGTGCTGAACAACATCACGCCCCTAGATGACAGCGGCAGTTGTGGCCTCACCGAGTGACCCCTTGCTGCACGTCCCCTTGCTGTTCTGCCAACCTGGTCCCGTTCCAGAAATGTTTGTTGGCCACTGCCCACCGCAGCTTTGCCGAGCCTGCCACCTCCTCTGTCTGACATACTGTTTTGTTCTAAAATGGTACAGACACTGTTTTGAGAAGCTATCTGTATATATAAAATATACACCCTGTTTTTGACTCCAAAATGAACCCAGTAACAAGCTTGGTAACCCTTGGAAATAATTGTGCGCTCCACAAATGGACAGGAAAAAATTTACTTTTATGGTCGTTACAAGCACAGTGTTTTTTACTAAAATGTAAAAAGCACAAACAGGCTTAATTAAGCCTTTGTTTTGTCTCTTGTGAATTCAGTGGCCTACAAGAAAAATGTTATATAATTTCGTGTTGAAAAAGAGCGGTTTATTTTTGTCAGCACAAGCAGCAAAACAACGCTTAATTAACCCCTGATGTAAATTGCGCAATAGAATTGGAGCACCACAACCTCGTAGCTTTGTAGCGTGTTACAATGGTGTATTTTCTACGCCGCCACAACAAGAGATTAATTGTAATTAACTTTGCTTTGTGAATTATGCTACCAAAAAAAATATATATATTTGGCGTTGAAAAAGACGGTTAATTTTTGTCCAGCACAGCAGCAAAAAGCAACGCTTAATTAACCCCGGATGTAAATTGCGCAATAGAAATTGAGCCACCACAAACTAGAAGTCTTTGTACGTATTACAATGGCTGTATTTTCACGCAACAACAACAAGAGATAAATTGTAATATAACCTTTTGCTTGTGAAAATTAGTCTAACAAAAAAAATAATTATTTGGCGTTTTGAAAATGACGTTTATATTTTTGTCAGCACACAGCAAAACAACGCTTAATTAACCCGCTGGATGTAAATTTCGCATAGATTGAGCCACACAAAACTAGTAGCTTTGTATCGTTTTACAAAATGGCGTATCTTTCTACGCACACACAACAAGAGAATAAAATTGGAGTAAATTAAACTTTGCTTGTGAGTTAGGCAACCAAAAAAAATATATATATTTGCGTAGAAAAGACGGTTAATTTTTGTTCAGCACACCAGCAAAACAACGCGTTAATTAACCCCTGGATGTGTAAATAGCCAATTAAATTTATCCACCACCAACGAAGAAGCTTATTGTAGCGTGTTGCAATGTCGTATTTTTCCACGCCACCCAACAAGAGATAAAATTGAAATAAACCTGTTGCTTTTGAATTAGCTTACCTAAAAAAAATATATATATTTGTCGTTGACAAAGACGGTTTTATTTTTGTCAGCACACCAGCAAAACAACGCTTAATTAAACCCTGGGATGTAAAATTGGCGCAATAGAATTGAGCCACCACAATCGAGTATCTTTTTAGCTTGTTACAATGGCGTATTTTCTACGCCACACAACAATAGATAAAATTGTTTTTACCCTTTGCTTGTGAATTAGGCTACCAAAAAAAATATATATATTTTTGGCGTTGAAAAAGACGGTTTTATTTTTGTCACACACCAGCGCAAAACAACGCTTTATTAACCTCGCTGGATTAATTGCGCAATAGAATTGAGCCACCACAAACTAGTAGCTTTGTAGCGTGTATACAATCGGCGTATTTTCTACGTGCACACAACATGAATAAAATAGTAATTAAAAGACCTTGCTTGTGAATTAGGCAACTCAAAAAAAGAAATATATATTTTGGTCGTTGAAAAAGACGTGTTTTTATTTTTTTGTCAGCACACCAAGCAAAACAACGCTTAATTAACCCCTGTATGTAAAGTTGCCAATAGAATAGACCAACCACAAACTAGTAGCTTTGTAGCGTGTTACATTGGCGTATTTTCTACGTCCACACAATCAATAGATAAACATTGTAATTAACCTTGCTTGTGAAATTAAGGCTACAAAAAAAATATATATATTTGGCGTTGAAAAAGACGTTCTTTTATTTTTGTCAGCAGCAGCAGCAAAAACAACTCTTCATTAATCCCCTGGGATGTAAATTTCGCAATAGAATTGAGCCACCACAAACTAGTAGCTTTTGTAGCGTGTTTACAATGGTGCGTATTTTCTACGCACACAAACAGAGAAAAAAATGTAATTAACCTGTTGTGCTTGTTGAATCTGGGCTACCAAAAAAAAAATATATATTTTGGCTTGAAAAAAGACGGTTTTATTTTTGTCAGCACACCAGCAAAACAACGCTTAATTAACCCTCTGAAAGTAAATTGCGCAATAGAAAATTTGAGCAGCCAAAAATTTGAAGTGGTATTTTGTAATGTAAAAACGCTGTTTCTTTAAATAATACAACATGAACTGCTAGATCCCACTTGGATATGAATTGTATATGCTGCTGCAGTGGACGACACTGGATTTCAGATCCAAAACCCCAAAAAATCAGAAATAGAACATTCAGAGAACAGTCTCTTAGACAAGCTGAGACACCCACAAAAACGCTGTGAAAAATCAGTTTCTTCAGAAAGCGCTATCACCCGCATCACACCTGCCCTGTCAGTACAGTGAGAGGAGTAGTGAGCGTCCCAGCGGCGCGCTCTTTCTTATCTAGTGCTGTGACGTCACAGAACCCTTCCGGTCCTCTGATTGTGCGTTCATCTCTGCACATGACCATGCCAGCTATGGCCCTTCATTCCTCCCAAGGTGCTTTGCCCCATGTAGCGCCATGTTCTCGCAGCCATTTTCATCAAAAGCACACTATAGTTCACCCGAAGAACCCAAAGTTCGACTTCGTTTCCGAACCGAAGTTTTTCCTGCGAAATCTAAACGAATTCCAACTTCGTTAGAATCGATTCGCCCATCTCTACACATAATATTAGTAACCCCCCTTCTCCCTTTAGCTAAATTAGCTAATAGCTTCCCGGCCTTGTTCCCGAATTTGAAAAGGAACACCCTATACTGATCGTAATATAACGACTCCACTCTTTTCTGTTGGGAGTTAAAAATTTTCTCTCGACTTCATCCATTTCTCCTTATGTTCGTCAGATGAGTCCGAGAGAAATGCAGTGTAAGCCTCCCTCAACTCTGCATTTGCTTTATCAAAAGCCCCTTGCAACTTCTTCCTTTTTGCTGCCATGTACGACATAATCTTACCCCTTAGTACTGCTTTACCTGCATCCCAGAACAGCATGGGTGACTCCATATGTTCCTCATTGTGTTTTTCGTATTCTTTCCACCACTGTACCAACAAATCTCTAAACAAATCATCTCCCAAAAGGTAAGGAGGTAGTTTCCAAATGGTGTACGTGCCTCTAGGGAAAGTCTCACGCAGAGAAATAAACACCGGCGAGTGATAGGAAACTACTAGGTCCCTTATAGTTATTGCCTCCTATTTACTCACTAATTTAGAATTTGTGAAAAAATAGTCTAACCTAGACCACGAATTGTGAACATGCGAAAAGTGAGTGAACTCCCTTACCGCAGGATTTAATGCCCTCCAAGTATCCACCAAACCCACATCTTTGCTTAACTTATGCAACAAACTTTTCCTCCTATCCCGAGTTGGTATCCGGCCATCTGCTCTTTTCCTATCTTCAAGATTATGCATAACACAGTTGAAATCCCCTCCCATTAAGATACCTTCGTCCCCCATTTGAGCTAGCTGGGTTTCCAGATCCCCAAAAAACTGTTTGTCCGGTCTATTTGGGCCATACACATTAATCAAGGCGATTCTATCTTTAAACTAATAACTCTTCCTCTATTATCAGCGTCTAACGCCAGAATCTTGCATGGAGAATTTTTATGGATCAAGACTATCACCCCAGCTTTACCCCCCACTGCAGCTGACCCCATCACCTCTCCCACCCATAACTTTTGCAACCGAAAGAAGTCTTTTTCCTCCAAGTGTGTTTCTTGTAGTAGAGCCACATCTACCCTCAACCTCTTCAAGTGTCTCAACACGAGCATCTTATTTTGGGGAGAACGCAAGCCCTTCACATTCCATGAAGCAATCTTCATAGTTTTAGCCATTTTCCCATGTGTCTTGAGCTATGGTGCTAGAAAATAAGGAGTCTTTCCCATCCCTCCTCCCCCCAACTGAAACTTTTAAACCAAACGCCTCTTTCCCCACCTCCTGTGAATTTCTTTCTTCCTTCCTGCAGGCTTCTCTTTTTTCCCACATCCTCATGTGAGGCAAAATCCACTGACCTCACTATTTTCCTCCTATTCCGATCTTCCCACCCACCATATGACATGATAACACATAACATAATAGAATATCCTAATGCCATAACTTTGAACTCTTCCTCCTCCACCTCCTCCGGCCTCATGGAGCAAAAAGACAAACATCAGAACAATTTCAACGGTGATGTCCACCACAACTGCCATTTTTCCACTATAGACCACTATTATCCTAATCTTATTCCCTCCTGTAAGTAAATCCTAGAGGACCATATCCCATTATTCTATCAGTCCCACAGAGCAAACAGGTAAACTTAGATTCTACTTCGGCACAGTCATCTCTTCCTTGGTGAGCGATATCTAGACCAAGATGCAAAGTCTCCTTCATGTACAGACCGCTGACTCCTCCTAGCGAAATGTCGTAGACCTATCTGTTTAAATTCCTCTCTCACAAAAAATTGATTCTGTTTTGATGACCCCGCTGCATTAAACATTTCCTCCACCGCATTTTCAGCCTCCTCCACTGAGTGACACAGGACAGTTGACCCTTGAGCCGGGATAATTTTTAAGACTGCTGGGAATTGCAAAAGAAAGCAAATCTGTTTTTTTCGCTAAAGTGGAGCACACTGGGGAAAACAACCTCCTCTTCCTAGCCACCTCAGCGGAATAGTCAGCAAAAAGAAGCAGTCTCTGTCCCTTGTAAATTAAATTATTTTTCTTGGAGCGATAAGCTTGCAGTAGGGCTGATTTCTCCGCATAATCTCCGCTTAACGTACAATGGTTGCCCTGGGTGGCGGGTTTCCGCCATCTATCGTTGACGCCCTTGAGGGGCCTATCCTGTGCGCCCTCTCCGCTTTTAAGGGAGCCTCTATACCAAGGAGTTTAGGGATCTCCTCCACGCAGATTTTAGGTAATAGAGCTTGCGAATTATCTTCACTCGGTCCAATATTTCTCACGTTATTTCTGCGGGATCTATTTTCTAGATCCTTGACTTTATTTTCAAGGTAGTCTGTCCTCCTAAGAAGTCTCTCCATAGAGCTGCGCACACCCAGCATGTCATCCTCCACCCCATTTGTTCTCTCCTCCAAATCTGCTATCTGTGCTTTGTTTTAATCAGCTTCTACTTTGATAGTGGATAAAGCAGCCGCCACTGCTGTGGATACTGAATTCTTAATAATAGTGATTCAATATAAACGTATACTACTAGGTCTCCAACCACTATTCAGAGCTACCTTTTGAGCTCATATACACATTCTGGGCAATAATAGTAGGCTGTTCTTTTTAGGCATTCATATAAATTTATTCAGTAATGTTTGTCCATCATTTCCGGACATATATATAAAAATTCTATGCACAATAGAAGAGAGACGTGGTATACTTAAGTTTAGCAGTCCCGTATTCAATCTGTTTTCGGACTAACCTCATCCGCAGACATCTACGTATGAAGTTAGTCCGAAAACAGATTGAATACGGGACTGATAAACTTAAGTATACCACGTCTCTCTTCTATTGTGCATAGAATTTTTATATATATATATGTCCGGAAATGTTGGACAAATGTTACTGAATAAATTTGTATGAATGCCTAAAAAGAATAGCCTACTATTATTCCCCAGAATGTGGATACTGAATTCGCCACTACGACCTCCAAGGAAGCCATGATATCTGGCGCCAAAAGTTTTTCTACCATTATCGCCATGGTTTTACACGATATTGCTAGCCCCGGTATCTGTTCCTCATGTCCTCCCCATCTCCTGGGGGAAAAGTATTGCCTCCCTCTCCATGTTTGAGCTTGGGTAGCTGGTCGGGAGCAATACAAGGATCCTGCATACATGTAGAAGTCTCCCCTCTGGGCTCTGATAAAGAGGGCAGGGATTGTTTGTGAGCACGAGCAGCATGCTGTTGCCAAGGGGCCAGCGCTGGAGCCCCAGCAGTATCAGAGATTTCAGTGTCCAAATCAAATATGTCTCCCTGTACTTCGCCCTCCTCCTGCTCCACTGACAGGGTTAATTGTTGTGCCTGCTCCGTCTCCATTAGCCGCCCCCCTCCTGCATGATGAGATCTTACTTAAGTGCTCAGTAGGTTTCGCTGTGAGGTCGAGCTGCTGCCATTAGACAATGCCTCCACCACATCATCCTCCCTTGTCTCCACTGCGTCTGCCGTCTTGGAAAGCTGTGGGCCCAGTGATTGTGTGAGGATGCGTCCTCGTGTAGCGCGGGGGGGTCGG
>JAODAL010013955.1:0-89229 GCA_025379985.1 Phyllomedusa bahiana
ACCCCTTTTTTTAAAATGCCCCGAAACCTGCATACCACAAATTAAAAGTGCCAGAAGGCAGTATGATTTGAACCATCATTTACTTGAACTGGACATTGAATATCACTGTCCTGGAACGCAGCATGAGCCCCAAACCTGCATGACCCCCAGATTTAAAAGTGCGGGGAACAGGAGACTTTCAACCACCGTTTGAGTTTCACTGGACATTGACTATACCTGTCCTGGGCCACAGCATAAGCCCCAAAACCTGCATGACCCCCACATTACAAAGTGCCGGAAAAAAGGAGTCTTTCAACCACCATTTTAGTTGACCATGACATTGACAAAACCTGTCCTGGACCGCAGTATGACCAATAAACCTCTATAACCACAAAATTAAAAAGTGCAAGGAAAAGGAGTCTTTGAACCACCATTTTAGTTGAAATGGACATTGACTATACCTGTCCTGGGCCACAGCATGAGCTCCAAAACTGCATGACCCTCAGATTTTAAAAGTGCCGGAAAAAGGAGTCTTTGAACCACCATTTTAGTTGAACTGGACAATGACTATCCATGTCCTGGACCGCAGCATGACCCCAAGACCCGCATGACCCACATGACGATGATGATGACGACATTTGTGGCCGTGACTGGGAGGAAGAGGAGGTAAGACTGCTGGATGCAGGTTGCGTTAACCACTGAAGGACAGATTGGCGACGCTTTTCTTACCGAGATTCACAGGGCCCTGACCCAGCGATGACAGGCCTGATGGTCCTGCAATTGACGAGTCGCTGGCATGCGTGTTGTCGCCAGCACTGGAAGGAGCACCTTCTCTCGTACCTCTACCTCCATGTCCTACCTCTCTCTTTGCTCGCTTACCACCTGAATTTCGCTCCATGTTTAGAAAGATAAAAATTTGAGAAGGTATGGAAGTTTTGGAAAGTCTCTTATTAAAAGACGGCAAATCACAGTATTCTTCAAATCCCTCAAATCAAAACAAAATTGCTGGATTCAAATTAACTGCAAAGTAGATCTATCAACAAAGCTGGCCTGCGCCAAGTGAAAAACACGTATCTGTAATGTATTCGGATAATAAAAGGTATTTTTGGCACCTATCAATTCACCTGTGGTGACTACAAAATTGCTGTATTCAAATTTAACTGCAAAGTAGATCTATCAACAAAGCTGGCCTGCGCCAAAGTAAAAAAAACACGTATCTGTAATGTATTCGGATAATAAAAGGTATTTTTTGGCACCTATCAATTCACCTGTGGTAACTACACAATTGCTGGATTCAAATTTAACTGCAAGGTGGCTCTATCAACAAATCTGGAATGGCAAAAAGTGCAAAAACACGTATCTGTAATGTATTCGGATAATACAAGGTATTTTTGGCACCTATCAACCTGTGCTGACTACAAAATTGCTGGATTCTAATTTAACTGCAAGGTGGATATATGAACAAAGGTGGAAATGGCAAAAATGAAAAAGAACACATATCTGAAATGTATACTGATAATTAAAGTGGAGTTTTGCACCTAAGAAAGAGACCTGCAGTTACTAGAAAAGATGTGTATCCCAATATAAGTTCAGGCTGCCCAATATCCAGGAAATATTTCAATAGAAAACTGTTAATAATAAAGCTATTGCAGTGCAATGTCTACACTAAGTCTTGGTGAACTTTATCCAGTATTCTTTATAGAGCTTGTCTGTGTTCGCCCGCGGGGCCCCCCCTCCGCTACCCCCCGTGACTTTCCAGCGGTAGATGCTCCTTTAAAATTCTCTACCTAACTACATAAAATCTTCCAATCTCTAATCTAACTAAATTGTAAGGATCACAGCTAACAGTAGAGCTTTCTCTGTGAAAAAATAGATTAATTTCGCTGAGCTGTTTGGACACAAGCAGAGCGCACGTCCTTCTGCTATGAGACGCTGAGAGACACTGAGGCTGAACAGGAAACGCTGTTCTATGTAAAACGAGGTCATGTGATTTTTCCAGCCAATCACAACCCATACACATCCCAGTCATGACGTCGCACACACATCTTACACTGCTCTATTCTGTAAGCTGATTTGCTGGCCGCCAAAATGACAGGAAGCGGCGAAAATGGCGCGATCTTAATAGATGATGCACAGATTTTAACCTAAATTATCGCATGATCTAAAAATTTCGATCAACATAAAAACTGTGCCGATTTCAACTTTGTCAATAATAATCGCTCAACACTATCCAGAACCATTAGATTTGAGAATTTTATGAGTAGTTGTTAAATGCAAATAATTACTGATAAATAATTGATTTTCATTAAGCATTTGGTTCCAGGTAATTCTCTTAAGTCCCTTATTGTATCAAGAAAAAGCCTTCATGCTAAATTCAACCTAAGAGGTATCTGGAAAGGGACAGTGAGAATGCAATAAAGATCACATTATTATTTTTAAATGAAAGCTTTTACCAAGATTTGTTGCATGTCAGTTCAAATTATATAAATTTTTCCTTAGCAAAAAGCTATAAATTGTAACTTTGTTAGTTACAGTAAAAGCTGGCAAAGTGGAAGTTTATAACCTGATGCTATGGATTAGTGTTGCTCTTCTATTTCGGGTCAATGTCTAATTCGACCCGTATCAAAGCTAATCAATTTGGGATAACTCAAATTAGACTTTGGGGAAAATCTTCAGAAAATGTACCCTATCCCTAATTCAAAACTGGGCTTAAGGGCTATAATACTAGCATGCAAGGGTTAATTTACCATTCCCTAATGCCCCTGTCCCTCATTGTTCCATGTAGAACCTCACTTCTGGTCTGACGTCATGTTGTTGTTCCTGATGCAACATCACTTCTGGTTGACATCAATGTGTCTAGTGATATTGACCAGAAGTGAAGCCATGCCTGGAGGTGATGTCATCTGGAAATAGAACCATGCTGGCATCAATCAAGTGACATTGGACCAGAAGTTATATTGCCATAGAAACAAGGAGGAACTAGCAACATTAGGGATTGGTAAATTAATCTTTTAAAGCCAGTAAAAAGGCCTAACCCTTACTTTAACACCTTCCCATTAAATAAACCTTTGTGTACATCGTGGTTGTTTTTTCTTTCCCGACTTTCAAGAACCATAACTTTTTTATTTTCCATCAACATAGAAGTGTTTTTTGCATCAAAAGGTTGGTTTTTGCATGGTACCATTGACCCTACCTTATGGTGTACTGGGAAACTCCCCCCATGTTATGGAGTTCACTGCTTGTTATAAATGACATGCTATCTGTATTCATACATAAACAAAAAGAGGCTCAGTTTAGTAAAAGTGCAAATTTACTTTTCTAAAACATTTTTCCAGCTTTCTTTGGTGCTAAAAAACTAGGTAACTTCAGCTTTTGGAAAGTCTGTGGTGCCTATAGTGTCAAGTCATCAGAATTCTGAGGTTACTCGCAGTCCATAGTAGATTGGTGGCTGGTCAACATAAGATATTATAAGGCTGTAGACATTTTTGCTGCTCGTCCGAACAGTCCTGTGGACATTTCGGAAGCTATCTACTTCCTTCTTTGTACATAAATAATCCTTCGTGTTCCTCAGTGTGTGTTGAATCATTGCATACTGTAAATCAGAGAAGCAATATAATTATTTTCTGAGAAATAAAGTTGGCAGTTTTCTGATAAAACTCTTGATGTTATGTATTTTTGATGCACGAAGAAGCAAGTAGATAGCTTTAGAAATGTTCACACGACTCTTCTGGCAAGCATTGAACAATTCTACAGCCTTATTATATCTAATGTCTACCAGCCACCAATCTCATATGGACTGTGAGTAGCATGAGGACTTGACACTACAGACTTTGCAAACCCTTGTGGAATACATTAGGCTGAAGTTATCTAGTTTTTTTGTAACAAAGAAAGCTGGAAAAATGTTTTAGAAAAGTTAATTTGCACTTTCACTAAACTGAGCCTCATTTTGTTTGTGGATGGACATGGTGTATAGGCTAGAGAGAGCCTGTTACATGAGTGCCGTCTGATGTTTATTAGCCATTGATTGGCCAAAGGGTTGTAATTAGAGATGGGCAGATTTTTTAAAAATCGTTTTGACCCAAATTTATTTGCGGCGAATCGCGTTAAGAAACAGCTATTTTCTGGCTTCAGAGGAGCTGTAGGGTGTTGTAGAATGTTTGTGCCCACCACATGGCTCAAATTTTGCATAGGGAGCGTGAAAGAATGGTCACGTCATACATTGCTGTGTTTTAGGATGGACACGCACATGACAGCCGCTTTATTCCACTACTTTCAATTTCCTTGGGCACACATTACAGGGGCAAAAAAACGGAACCAAATAACTGAAGTGGGAATGCAGGCCTTGGACAGGTAACGTACAGCGCCTGATTGGGAAAAGAAATGATGCTGAGAGGGACCAAGATACTTACAATAGCATCATAAAGAAAAAAATAGTAGGTTCATAGGATTTACTGCAATGGGTCGCAGCACCATTAAGGAGACGTCCACAGCAGGGGCGTCACCCTGCGAGGCCACAGCTTCCGTTGTCATATAGGCAAGCGTGGTTGTGTTGACCCCCAAGCCAATACGCTTTCAAGAATGGTTGGACTAGGCCATCCCATTTCTCCCAGATGAGACCCAAATCTGACAAACCAGCACCAAGGACGGTGAATTCGTCAGGGACAAAACACTTTGTTGACATTTGGCCACGGGAGCAGGTGAGGGGCCCTCATCCTGTCCCTCAACAACCTTCTGTCCCGTGTGCTTCCCACACGGCCAGAGGAACTTACATGTGATGTGGGCCTATGCGGCCACTATACCAGTGAGGACCAACACTATTATGAAGGGGGACAGTGGGCAGCAAGAGGTGGGGAGAAAGACATCCGGTGCTTCTTGCCTGATTGAGGGGCCAAGTTAGTGATAGAGGAGAGTGGCCTTGGGGGGGTTATGTTGCAAGCGGTCAGGCTTTGTTACAGCGACCCACCGTTGAGCGAGGCGGGACGGGGGACAGGCAAACCACTTATTCGGGATTTGTAGACGATACATATTGGCAGTGGGTGAAAGCGATTCGAGGCTGGGAAATATGGTTATTCTTGTGGCTAGTTAAAACAAGCATAATGTGCCCCCAAAAATGGAAAATTCAGCCCACTACATGGCCTCATTGTGCACCTTTTTACGGACTGGGATGGTATTTGGATCCCTAACGGTTTGCGGCCTACACTTTCGACTTATACCATTGTCCCGGGCAAGGGCTTCATCATTTAATCCAATTGGGATAATAGAGCAGCTGCTTTGCGTGTTAGGCAGTGGCACAGGCCCCGCAAGTTGGTTAGTGTGGCACCAGGGGTCAGTAGGTTGGGCTGCCTGTGCGAGGTTTGGGACCAAATACATCCCACGATTAGACCACCACTTTGCAGGTCCCAGAATTAAGCGCTCATGGACTCACCGGCTGTAGTAACAGTCAGTCTGTGTGGAGCCCATTTGGTGGGTAAAAATTTTACATACTGGCGGTGTGCAGTTATTTGGGGACATTGGGACACCAGAGGAGGGGGAACATGGCTTTATGTCGAGCCTGTGGGGCCAGAAAGTAAATTAGTGACCAAGGAAAACCTATACGTTGCACAAAGACTGCATCAACATCATTTGGCAGGAATCATCCTTACAGTGGGCCTGGGAGAATCGTTTGTCAGATGTGGTGGTCCATCCTGCTTGCTGCTAACAGCACCCAGTGGCACGACTTCCCATTTTTAAAGGACAGCAAAGCTTCACCAAACTCTGAGAAGGGTACAAACTCCCTTTTTAACATTCATCTAACGGTCCAGAATACTCATTGCCTTCATCGTCACTCATGGTTGCAAGCAGTAGTTAACCCGAGATGATTTGCCAAGAGGGTCAGCATTTAAGCGTCTAGCCATTTCCTAAGTGCAGAAGAAGCTGACGGTGCTCTTTCCAAGTTGATTGATTTCTGGCTGCATCTCACCCTTTTTAAGTGGTGGATCTGTTAGTGAAACTGGCCCAGGAAACTTTTGCAAGCAATTCTGCCATTCCTACACCGCCCAAAGCATACACCTCCTTGAGATTAAACAGAAACAGAGAATTGTTTACTTTAATAAAGAGAAAAACAGTAATTTATGATATCAGGGAGAAATTGTTTTACAGGGAAAAAAATATATGAATACTCAGGGAGATATTGATGAAACAGGGGCGAAATGATTATCAGGGATAAAATATATGAACAGGGATTAATATATGAAAACAGGGTGACATTTTGACAGGGGTAGTTATTGATGAACCAGGGGGATGGTCAATTGTTGATCAGGGGGGTTTATTGTATGAGAGGGAGTAAATTGATGAAACAGGGAGAAATTGATGAAAAGGGGGAAAGGGCATTTTTTATGATTTTTTTGATGTTCGAGTGGAAAGGTGTAATACTCATGTGTAATTTTGATGTCATGGACAGTGGCTATAAAATATTTGTGTGACATACTGCCGTTTTGCTCTGGGGGCCCCTTGTGAGGTAGGGAACAACGGGTTATTTGGTCAAGTCGCCAGGGGTCGTACAGTTTGGATTTAGTGTCAATTACACTTGGCTTTCTTGTCACCTGGGATACAGATTCCTGGCAAAATTCGTGGTATGTTTTCCAGGGGGGGATCTGGGAGACATGGAAAAAAACCCCATTCTCATGGCCAATATGAGTCCACAGTGGGGGCTGCTGAACGGTTGGTGGAAGGAGGAAGACACTGGAGCACAAGCCAGTGTTCTTGCGAAATTATGGTTTTCTTTATTGCAGTGGAAAAGGGGAGAGGATGGCAGGTGCAAGACGGGAGGAGGTAGGATTAGGAGATGGAGGGAAGATTGGACCCAGACACCACCGTGGCCAGTTATTTACCAAGTGGAGTGGAGGCGGGTGAGAGTCACACTCAGAGGTCACTTGTGCAGATTTGGCCTGCTGGATTGCTGATTTGGCCTGGCTAGTGGGGGACAGCTGGAATTGTCCACCATAAACTGGCAAGGATGACTCTAGCTTTCTCCACACTCTTGGACCCTTGTTACCGGTCCCAAATACGGCGGCATATTTTTTTTCAAACTGCCATGGTCGGAGGGACTACTCAAGTTGGTTCATCAGCGCTCATGTTAACCACTGCCACAGCTGATGTGGAGGGGATGGAGTGTTTAGAGCAGTTTTAACCTGCTCCATTCAGACAGAAACTGAGTCTGGGATTGGTTGATGAAACAGCTTTTTTTCACCACCCTTCGTGGATTTAGGTACACACCGCAGCAGCTCTGGAGGCGGGGGGGAACCTGAACCCTGGTTTTTCTTTTGGCGACCTGCCTCAGTTAACTATTTCTGTTGCTGCCACCCGCATGATTCCAAAACATCTTGATGCAAGCTGCTCCTTTCTACCTAAACCCACACCTTTTACAAGGGAGGAAGGTATTTGCCCCACCACCTTCCCACTCGTCAATGGGCCGTTTTGGGGAGCCTTTGAATTGCTGCTGCCCACCTCACAACTAAAGGGTCTTCCTCCTTTTGCTGCAGCTGTCATTGTTCCAGGTCAATGCACCTTGGCACTCTCTTGCTTTGATGTTGTTGTTAATGCCACATCCTCATTATGAAACCATAGCTTGGCCGCCACTCAAAGTTTTGGGAACTTTGTTTGCCCACTATCCAGACTGATGTTGCTGTTTGCTGTTTGCTTGCCGCCACCTCCCACACTGTGTACTTGTTTTTGCACAGTCTTGTGGCCAATTCATGCTTGCTGCCACCTTCACAATCTGTCATTGGCACTATGTTGTGGGCATATTCATGCTGCTGCCCAAATGTCATCACTCTCTCCATTCGGACCAACACTATGGTTTTCTAATGCTGTTTCCCCACCTCTCCATCCAATCTTTGATGGTTGCCATTTTTTATGTTTGGTTTTCCCCTTCTTTAAAAATCTGTCACTAAGGATGAAAGGTCAAAACACAAAACAGAATTTGTGTTTTTCGGAGTAGCCATTAAGGATAGTAGGGGACATGGTCCTTTTGTTTGTATCTCGGAATTGTCGGGATTGAGTAGGTAGCCAAAGCATGTGTGGTTACAAAAAAAAAAGAAAAGAAAAAGACAAAAAAAAAAAAAAAAACAAAAAAAAATAAATATAAAATAACAAATAAAAAATAAAAAAAAAAAATAAAAAAAAAAAAAAACAAAAAAAAACAAAAAAAAAAAAAAAAAAAAAAAAAAACAAAAAAATTAAAAATTAATAAAAAAAAAAAAAAAAAAAAAAAAAAAAAAAAATAAAAAAAAAATAATATAAAAAAACAAATAAAAAAAAACAAAAAAAAAAAAAAATAAATAAAACAACAAAAAAAAAAAAAAAAAACAAATAAAAAAAAAAAAAAAAAAAAAAAAAATAAAAAAAATAAAAAATAACAAAAAAAAACTAATAAAAAAAAAAAAAAAAAAACAATAAAAACAAATAATAAAAAAAAAAAAAAAAAAAAAATAAAAAAAAAAAACAAAACAAAACAACAAAATAATAAAAAAATAAAAAAACAGAACCACATTGCAAATTATTCCTTCTACTTATTTTTGGGATAAAAAAATCCTGTTTCTTTTTGGCTTTTTGCAAAGATGGATGTATTGGGTCCAATTTAAATGTGGGACACTGAAAGGATCAAAAGGGGTGGGCAAAATGATTATTGACACGTTCAATCAAAAAAAGTACTGGTGATGGACTCCTTCATTTCATTGGGGGGGGGCTCTATGTGTATCAGCATTTAACAGAATCAACACCTATAATTGAAAAAAAAATTTTTACTGTTTGCCACACAGATTTCAGCTCCAATATCACAAAGAGAAACTGGATGTGGGCTGGATTGAAGATGGTATGTGGGCTGAATACACAAAACACTGGATTTGGCACCAGAATTCTCCACAATAAAGGTGGGTGATTACACACTTGGGCCACAGTTAAATAATCCCCCACCGGTTGAAGATGATGGATTTCAGAGGCATTGTATGTGGTGCAAGAAAAGACAACACACTCTGTATTTTACTCCAAATTACCCACAATCAAGAGGGTTAAAATTAAAACCTTGGGTATTGAAAATTTTAACATACAGAACCAATCAGATGTAATTTAGGGCATTTCATTGGGGACCAAAAATAATACCCAGGGGGGACCAACCTGTATTTTTATCCAAACAATTACCACACAATCTAGAAGATAATATTAAGGCCTTGTGTTTAAATTTTGTACAGAAGGGACCAGATGTAAAATTAGGCGTATTGAGGGACAAAAAATCAGTACGGACAATCCCTTTATGTTTTGTCCCAAATTACCGCACAATCGATGAAGTTAGATTAAGCCTTGTGTATGAAATATCGTAACCAGAAAAACACCAGATGTTAATTAGGCGTTTAGAGGACTATAAAAGTAAAGACCACCCTATATTTTTGTCCAAAAATTCCGCACACTCAAGAAGGTTAGATTAAGCCTCCTTGGGTATCAAAAAATCGTACAGAAAAAACAGATTGTAAATTAGGCGGTATATGGGGACAAAAATTAAAAAATGGGACTCCCTATATTTTAGTGTCGAATTTAACCCTTCAAAAAATTATCATGGGGGGTTTAACTTTAAGCGTGGGTATTAAAATACCCCTACTACAGAAACTTAAAACCAGATGTACAATTAGGGTATTATAGGGGGGACAGGAAGGACACCCCACCATGGACCTTTTAGGGAGAAATCCTCACACATAACTACAAGAAACATTATTATATGCTGGTTAAATAATCAAGTGTGCAATTGGACCAACACACTTGGGTGACGGTGTCCCCCTAGTCGCTGATAATTTTGAGTTTGTTTTATATTGAGGGCAATATAGGTGCTTTTGAAGCAATTAGATAATAACGCTGCTTGAGTAACATGTGGTGCAAATGGAAAACACTTGTATGGTTCTTTCCCCCCAGTCGCTGATTATAACAAAGTTTTGTTTTTTAATTAGTTCAAATATATGCAGCTGGCAGCAAGATGCTTATGCTAGGGGCATACTGTGAGGAAGTATGTAGGATTTTAGATGGTCGTCAGTTTTGGATGTTGACGTCACAAAAATGCTCGTTGGCCACTGATTTGGATTCCTATTGTCTTGCAACATGGTCTTTGAGGGTGTTCTTTCTTCCTTCCCAGAGTTTCTCTGCCCTTGTGTAAACGGCATGTTGCTCACGGCCATTTTAACCATTAAAAGGACGCTTCATTTCCAGCTAATGCACCGTTAAACTTCGTCTTAGTGGCCGAGGCCGAAGTTTTCCTGAAAATTCTTAAAACGAATTTCCAACTTTGTTTAGAATTTGGATTCGCCCATCTCTAGTTGTAATTAAGTTTGGTCTAACTTAAATAAATATAGGATAAAAAAATTTTCCTCAATCAGTATGTTCATTTAGACAAAAAACAAAAGACAATAAACAAATATTTTCTTTGTGCTTTCTGAGATTTTGAACCTATAAACTCCATTGTTGGAGGCTGGAAGGTGCTAAACACTCAGCTTTCCAATTTGTAGATAACTCCAGTGTCTTACATAAAAACTGGACCTTTGCTTGACTAGAGTGGGTAGCTACATTGTGAGGAAAAAAGACATGGTGGATGTCAAAGCCTCGCTGGTTCACCATTTTGATATGCAGTTAAATATACAAACCACTCACACCACACCCTTTTTTGAGCACACTGAAAAGGCTATAAAATGGATTCAAACCAGGCAATGAAATAATGGTCTTAGTGGCAAAACCCTTTTAATCCTTTAGATGTTGTGGATTAATTTGCCATGGCATCTAATGGGTTTAAGTGCCGGGATTGGGGCTATCTCCTTCTTTCTAAGCTGGTTTAGTAGCAGGTCTCAGCTTCATAATATTTAAGCTGTTTACTTGCTTTGCTTGTGGAAGCAGGATCAAGCGATAAAAATGAGCGTTGCACCCACCCCCTTACTGGACATGCTTGATGTATGTTTGTAAGAGGTTAACCCCATCTTAGGACTAGGTTTAGGGTTAGTTTTAGGGTTAAGACTACAAAAACAATTTACGTTCGAGACATTCTGAACCTAAATGTTTTTACAGTTTCAAACCAAACAGGGTCCTTTTCAAACAACTCTACTGAGGATTGATTGATGAAAGTTTAAGTGACATGTGGCAATCTTTAGTAAATAAATGTTTTCCTAGGTGGTAAATAATGAAAATTACAGTTAAAATGGCATTTTAACAGATACATTAGTCACCTTTGCCTTTGAATACTAGGTTTCATTTAATCTACGAAGGAGGAGCTGGATTGTTAAGAAGTTAGTGAAGGTTGGGAAAGAGCTGTTGATGAGGAAGATGTTCATGGGGACAGCCACTTTAAATCAAAATTTGCCATAATGAATCCATCAGACCTCTATAAACTATTACTGTTGGCAGGTTTTTATATTAAAAACATCTTCAAGGCCTTAGTAAAGTTTATAATTTTATCATGGTTTCTTCATATTGCAATTACTTCTGGTTCCATAAATACCATAAACTTGGTAATCTATAGAGATACAAGTGGTAAAAGGCACTATGTGTCTTTTGAGCTTGCATGCCTACTTCTCAATTGCATTTTTATTTTTTTTCTTCCCTTTGGGGGGATTTAGGGATCAAGGGGACCTTGGTCCCCGGAATTAGAAACCGACCTCAACAGAGCAAGAGAATCCAAACGCCCGCCCGCTCATACTCAGCGACGTTTTCAGTAGATTAACTTTCCTTTTTTTCAAGCATCTGATGTTTCTGCTCTGTTGAGGGTCTGGTTCCATTACTGGGGACCCAAGGTCGCGAATCTCCAGATTCCCCACAAGAGGGGATGCATAAGAAGAAACGTTGCAAGATCAAAAGAGGGACACATCAGGCTTTTACACTTTGTATTCTCTATATGATCAAGTTTATGTATTTTTGTACAAAGTATGTTTACAATATGAAGAAACCATGATAAAATTATAAACTTTACTAAGGCCTTGAAGATGTTTTTTATTATTGAGTGCATATAGGGTTAGGAAGAGAATAATCCAACACCAGGCCACGATCTAACCAATAGATTTATTTTGCAGAAAAGTTGTTAAGCTTATATTTCCAGGTTTTATTTGAGCAAACATTTTCTTTATGGATATCAATAATTGTAACCATGAGTGCATTAAGTATACTCCAAATGTTATCCTGCTTTGACACTAATGTTAAAATACATAATGACATCAAATTACCCACACTTATTACATCAAGTGATTACATTCTAACATATAAAACACACTATACATATAAACAACTGGTTGGTGCAGCAAAATGCTAAAAAGTATTCAATCAATCATTTTTTGGCAATGGACACACAGACTGCTCCTCATAGTCAGCTCCATAATGATGCCCTGTGGAGAAAAATCTAGCACTGTAAAATAATGATCCTGTGTAGGTGAGGTACCGCTGTGTTTATTTCTGGTTAGTCATTAATTTTCATCCTGCTTAATTTGATACTAATATTTATAAAAAAATGTTTATATGGTTACATTAGGCGCGATGTGGATGGTCAACTATAATTATCCAATCGTGTTCCTCAGTGTGTGTTGAATCATTACATACTGTAAATCAGAGAAGCGATATAATTATTTTCTGAGAAATAAAGTTGGCAGTGTTTACTGATAAAACTCTTGATGGATTATGCATTTTCAAAATATCAAAAGGTCAAAGCAACAAACATTTTCCATTTTATTTATTAGGAATAATGTGATGTTTTATTGGTAGAGAATGCTGGGAAATGATATGCACCTGATCTCATGTCATGCCACTAAGCTTTACAGCAGTCGGCCTCCAACAGGATGAAATAACAGTAAATGCATCTAATGTGCATCTTCAACTGAAAGGTTTGGAGCATCATAACAACCAGAAGTAGCGGACTCACATTCCTGAGATTTAAAGTTGAGGAATTAATGATATTTCATATGCAGGTGTGGGAACAGAAGCCTCAATTCCATTTATTTTCTGGGAAAAAAAACCTGGTTTGATGTTGGATCTGAGCAACTAAAGTATGTTTTTTCTCTCCTGTTAAATAATGTTGCAGTGCTTTCATACCTCTGGCTTTTATGAAAGAGAGAAAGATGAAAAGACAGAGGCGAATTTTGGTAAAGCAGGTGGTATTATCACAAATCAGCTTCCTATAAACAGATCTTTATGGTAAACACAATGTGCGAGTTACTTAAGATGCAGTATTCAGATATAGGAACCTACTGCATAATTAATCACTAAATATTGAAATACATAGGATAAATAGGCATTTTTCCGTATGCACACAGACTTTGTACTCTATATGGATATATGCTGCAAATAGAATGTACATCCTTGACTAAGCATTATGCTATACTGCATCTGCCGAGGATCTTACATTTTTATAATAAGGTCAACTAATGAAGTAAGTCTGAAGTAGGAAAACTAGGACGGAGCTGGAATGAGAACAGGTAACACATGAGAAGTCACAATTCTGAAACACGGTTTATACAAAAAAGGAACAAGAACAAAGACGATTCCCAGCAGAATACATTTACAACATTTCAATGGTATAATTGATATCATCACTGAGACAAAGATATAAGGGACCACCCTAATATTTCATGCAGATCCAGTTCAGGAAGATAAAATTAAAGGGAAGGAAAACAGTTAAAGAGCAGTGCAATAAAGTAAGAGATGACATCTGAATAATGAAAATGACAAGTCAGTTGGGCCAAATTGTTGAAGAGTGAGTAAAAGGAGAAGTGAGAGAACACTGTCGAAATGTTGAAATGATTGAACTATGTTCTATAACAGGTGAATTCTCCAATAGTATGTGAATGCATCATTTAATTTTAGTTGTGGTAGCTGGATGCCTACTGAATAGGGAATTAGGGAATTATATCTCAATTATAAATTTGTAGATTTTGTATTTGTTTCTATACAAAATAGAATTTGGTAAACTTTGTACAGCCATGATTACCCAAACAAATAAGAGTCAAAAATAATTCATTGAAGAATATTAACCTTCAAAGATCTTCATTTTATAATTTGCCTTTGGAAACATATCGCTGTAGTTTGGCTTTTATGTGCTATATCTGTGTTTCTCAACTCCAGCCCCCACAGTTCCCTAACAGGCTGTCATGGTGCTGGCTGCATCCACTGTCCCGGTCCGCAGTCATGCCCATGTCTCTGCTGCAGCCCCCACTCGTTACTCATCTGTCCCGCCTCCTGTCTGTTCCACAGCAGATTAGAGTCTGAGCTGCTTCCTCCGGCTCCCTGGCATGCTGTGAATGCATGTGCGCCCTCTGGGGGCGCGTGTGCGGAACTGCTGAGTATTTAAAGGGATAGTATCCCAATTTCCAGCAATTAACCCCTGACCTCAGTTTGCTTAAAAGGAACTTCCCTTTCCCCTGGCGTTTGTTTTTGGGGTTTTGCCTTGCATAAAAACTTACCCCTGGTGGTGTTGCTGCTTTTTTACTTTCCCGTACCCTCCTGAAATTATCCCGTGCGTTATCTGTATGCTATCTGTTGAACATCTGCCGTGGCACCAGTCCGTTATTTACCTGCTGTTACCTGTCGTTGTGCAAGCCCGTTACGCTCCTGCGGTGCCCTATGGCCCATTCCAGCACCTATCCTGTCCTGCACTTCGCCTACATCCGTGAGTTATACCATCTAAGCTCTTGAGTAGAGGACTGGTACTGTTTGGACAAAATGATCAGAATAAAATAACCACAACCAACTTGCCACTTGCCAACGTATTCCAAAGATACAATTTTTTTCTTTTATTTTTAAAATGAAAAGGATTTCTTTTTGCCATTTAAGAAAACACTTGCAGCATTGAAGCTTTAATATTTAATGGCAAGCCTATTGTAGCTGTTAAAGGGGTTGTTTCACTATGAAGATCATAGTTTAAAATGAGGGGACCAAAAATCTAATCATGTACGCCCTTTGGGGTTACCTTAGCAAATGCTATGGGTTTAAGAAAGGGTTTCCTTTTATTTGTGCTTAGCAACATTTTTGACCCAATCGGGTTACGCCCAGCTAAACTTTTGCTGCTGTTGGTGATTTTTCCCCCCCGGTTGTAGGGGGATGCCCCCAGGGGAATTTTTAGGGCAAAAAACAGCATCACGAAAAGAGGAGGATTCTCTTTTCACTGATGCAAAAAGGGTTCTCAGCGGGCGAGGCAATGTACTGTGCGGATAGGTTCTTGTTCTCTGACTGCGATCAGAGGTCCTGCAGCAGAGAGAGAGTATGTGCAGTCCCACGTAAATCAGAGAGATAACACAGCAGTCCCATGCAAATCACATAAAGAGAGAGAACAGCTGTATTGGCAGTCCAGTAAAACTATTTTGATACCAAACTGCAGCCCAAAATGAAAACTCAAACAGAAAAGATATTGTTTTGTTCGCAGATCTATGAGGTCAGAGATGTAATAATCTGCAGGATATATCATTTGTGTGTGAGAGAGAGAGAAGAAGAGAGAGGGGAAGAAGAAAAAAAATCCCCCACTTTCCAAGTTCTGAATTCAAATGCCCCTTCTACTTACAAAGTATGTGGAGCAAAAACCCTTTTTCCCTTCCCCAGCCACACAGAATGAATCCTATGTGCACATTCGAGGGCGTGTCGCAGAGAGAAAAAGATACTCCCGCTGGAGGAAAACACGCCCCTCCATTTCACACCTCTTTTTTGGAAAAGAGCAAAACGGCCCCAAAATGCTGAAAAAAGAGACAACCCCTTTTTAATGATAAGCCAAATTTTTTCATCGCCCTTTTACAAGGCTGTGTTTTTTTTTATTGTTCAATCAACATAAACATATTAAGGCCTTGTTTGCAGGATGAGTTCAATTAAATAACATTTATAATTAACTTTTATTGACTCTTTTTATGGGGGTATGGAATAAAACAGTAAATCTACAATTTTTTTTTTAAATTATGCTATTAACTGTGTAGCAAAGTACCCGAAAATTTTTCCAGGGGCAATAATTCAAAACCCATAGCCCTTTTAAAAAAATTAAATTTTTTCCGTTTGGGGTTCTGTATTTAGTATTTTTCTGATTGCTTTCTATTCCATTTTTTGGAAAGCAGATGAATTTATTTTTATGCTGTTTACCATTAAGGATACATAATGTAATTACTTTATGGTTTGGGGTATTGTAGATGCAGAGAAACAAAATGTGCCATTTTTTTTCCAAAAATAGGGAGAAAGGGTACAGCTTCACCGTGCTATCTGCTGTGATCTGTAAACAAAGGCTATTGAAAAGCATTGAAAAAGCTGAGATAACATTCTGTGCCGTGATATCACGGTGCAATGTCCGTTCTGTTTAGTCCTGCTACATCTGTATAATACACTGCACTATTTTTGGTTTTGGGGGTTATTTGCATTTCCATGTAAAAGATGAATCCCTTTTAACCCCCCTCTGGCAGGGCCAAATATAAACACAGTGAAGGCAGAATTAAGAGCCTTTATTAGGAAACCCATCAATACCAAAAAACCATTTTTAAATATTTTATAAATTTTCCCCCTTTTAAATTTTTTTCTCATGCCATTATTTTTAGTACTGTGGCTAATTTTAGGAGCTATCTTTATAAATGGATTGGCTTACAACTTTAAAAAAACAAACAAAAAACTACTACTCACCTCACCCCCATCCTAAATTCCAGCATCTCTCCAGTTTACTATTTGCAGTCTCTTTAAATAGAAGCAAACTTACTCACAGTGTGGCAACCCCCCAAAAAAGGCCCCGCAAGCCCCAAAACACATAATTCAATATCCCCAAAAATGGTATATAAAAATATTATCTTTACTTCAAAATTCTTAAAACAGAGATACAAAATGTATCAAGCAGGACAAAGAAAGATTACTTTCGAAATGTCGCGTCTCCGCATGGATTGCAGATGGCTCCAAAACCCCTAAAATTTTTTAAATTTGATTCTATTATGATTTACAATGACATCTAAACTATGTTATATTCCCACATGAGGATGAGTGTGTAAAAATATTTTAAAAATTTTGGACTTAAACTTTTCCTTGTTTGGGGAAAAAATGTTTTTCTGGGAGTGCAATATTTTGTAATTTTTAAAAATTTTTAAGTAAAGTAATGGGGACATGATGATGGGGAGTTGGGCCCCTGTTTTCTGCAAAAAACTACGGCCCTCACCGCTCCGAACCCCCCTGTCAGACGCAGTGATGTGATGTTGGGGCGCAAGTTTCGCCCTTTGACTGCCCCTAACTGAAGGGGTTCAAAGGGCGCGTTGGGGCGTTTGGGGGGAGACCGGCTCATTCAATACTCCGAGGGGGTGTATGATCGCGGCTCGGGAAAATGCGGCGCACTGCAGCACTTCTTTCCGACAGGCAACGTTTAAGTTGGCTAAATGAGCCAGAGGGGGGCGAAGAGAAGCGAGAACATAACAGAAGGGTACATTTTGAAATCACAAAAGAAAACCTCTCGGCCCTCAGCTCCGTGAGGGATGGGTATGATTCCAAAAAAAAAACTTTTTTTTTAGGGGTAAACATTTTCAGAAAAAGAGTTCAAAACCTTCTAAAAAAAAAAAAAACATAAAAAAAAAACTTTTTCCCAAAAATAGAAGGCGCAAAACAGGAAATTTGGGTATTGGGAAATGCCAGGAAATCAGTAATTCAAATTTGTAAGGCTTCTCATTGGTCGGAAAACCACCAATCAAATAGGAGCGACAGGACCCCTTAAAACCTATGGAGAAGTATTGACCAATCAAATGCAAAAGGCGGACAGTTCAAAATACAGTAAAAAAATGCAGAAAAGAGCTGATTGGTTGAATAGCGGGGGCTTGGCTATCCCGGCCAATCAGAATAGGAGCGACAGGGACCCATTCTAACCTAAGGGAAAGTTTTTGGACCAATCAAATTCAAAGGCGGAACAGTTCAAAATACATTAAAAATGCAGAAAAGAGCTGATTGGTTGACTAGCGGGGCTGTGGCTATCCCGGCCAATCAGAATAGGAGCGACAGGGACCCAAATTCAAACCCTATGGAGAAGTTTTGACCAAATCAAATTCAAAGGCGGAACAGTTCAAAATACATTAAAAATTGCAGAAAAGAGCTGATTGGTTGGCTAGCGGGGCTTTGGCTATCCCGGCCAATCAGAGCGCGAGCTACTGTCTCCCATTGTAGTCTATGGACAGATCAGGGCACTGAAATCTCGGCTCTCAGCGCCGTGCAGCATGGAGTATTAGTAAATAAATTGTTTTTATTAAGTGTAAAAAACCCCCTATTTAAAAAACAAAAACCTTCTATAAAAAAACAGAAAATAAAATTACTAACAACCGTTTGCGCCGAACGCGCAACACAGAATTGCGATATTCAAATTTCCGGGAAATACATAATTTAAATTTCTGTAAATCTTTTCCCTTGGTTTCAGAAACCAGCCAATCGAATACGGACAGGACCCATTTTTAAACCCATGGAGAATTTTTGACCAACCAAAAGAAAAGGGGCAGTTTTAAAATAAGTAAAAAAGCCAGAAAAAGCTTTGGTTGGCTAGCGGGGGGGCTTTGCTATCTTGGCCAATCAAGCGCGAGCTACTTTTTTCCCATTGTGTCTTTGGCCAATGGGGCAAGAAAATTGCTCCAGCGCCGTGCGGGAATGGAGTATATTAAAAAAATCGTTTTTATTAGGTGTCAAATATTATTAAAAAAAGCTTAAAACTTCTAAAACAACATAAAAAAAATCCCTAACAAGCTTTGTCGCCGAGACCGCCAACAAGGAATTGCGATAAAAAATTGCCGGGGAAATACAGTAATTAAACGTAAGCTCTTTCATTGGTCGGGAAAACCCAACCCAAACAAATAGGACGACAGCGAACCCTTTAAGCTTGGAAAGTATGGCCAACAAATGAAAAGGAGGGACATTCAAAAAAACGTAAAAAAAGGCAGCAAGAGCTGATTTTTTGAGACCCCCGGCAGATATGAATCCACCAAAATTTGGGCATCCATTTTGATGGAGAAAAAAGGGCGCCCCAAAAATTATTTTTCGTCATGGGAAATATTTGTATGAGATCGGTTTGGGGGGAAAAAGGGGGGGCCCTCCACTTTAGCCAACATGGGTGAGCTCCTTCTCATGAGTTCTATGGGGAAAAAAAAAAGCAGAGCGAGCTCTTTTGTGATTGGCTAAGTTAAAAAAAGGCGCGGTTTTGGGGGCCAATGGGAATGCAAGCAACGCTCTTTTGGGTTTTCATTGCAATCAAAAATTAAAACATACAGGCCGAAAAAACAAAGATAAATCATTAATTGACCGAGTGTAAAAAAAATAAATTTTTTTTATTTTCTTTTTTTTTTGTTACCTCCCTATTATTGTTCATTTTATATACACATGGTTAAACTTCGTGAGTCGTCCTCCTTTTCATTGATTGGTCAAAACTTCCCCAAGGGGATAATGGTTTTCTGTCGCTCCCAAATTTACTGGGTGGTTTATGCCGACCAATGAGAATAGCTTACAGATTTTGAATTATGTATTTCCGGCAATTCTTATATCCAATTCTTTAGTTGCGCCGGGCTCGGCGACAAACGCGCTGTTATATTTTTTTTTTGTAGTTTATAAAAAGGGTTTCAGTCTTTTCAGATAAGTTTTTTCACCCAAAAAATTTTTTTTTTTTTAAATCATTCTCCGCCGACCGGGGTGAGAGCGAATTTCATGCCCTGATCTGGCCCTAAACTACAAAGGGACAAAGTACTCGGCCCCTGATTGGCCGAGATAGCCAAGCCCCCGCTAGTCAACAAATCACTCTTTTCGCCTTTTTTTTTTTTGTATTTTGAACTGTCCCCCTTTTCATGTATTGGGCCAAACTTATTTCCCTAGGTTTAAAGGGTTAAATGTCGCCCTTTTTTATTTGGTTTTCGCCGACCAATGAGAAACTTTCAGAATTTAAAATGATTTCCCCCAATTTCCAATATCCAAAATTTTTGATTAGGACGTTCTGATTTTTGGGAAAATGTCTTATTTATGTTTTTTTTTAGAAGGTTTGAGCGCTTTTTTCAATAATTTTTACAAAGTAAAAAAACGTTTTTTTTTATTCATACCCCCTGCCGCACGGGAAAGTTTAATGATTTTTTCGCATTTCCAGCCTTCCCGATTGGAATACTGTTTGGCGCAGTCCCCTTTTGCGCCTAAGTCCCCGCATGCCCTCAACCTGGCGAGGGGGCGGGGAAATTTTCCCCCCATGTAGAGCGCACCTCCTTGGGTGGCGAACCTTAGGCGCAGTACCGCACTGCGCCTAAGTCCCGCACTCGCCTCACACAATGGCGAGGCGGGGTGGACTTTTAACACCCGATTATGGCGCAGCTCCTGGGGGCGGGGGAATCTTAGGCGCAGTCCCCGCACTGTGCCAAAGTTCCGCACTCCCTAAGTTCTGGCGCGGTGGTTTTTACACTGCATCTATGGGAACCTCCGGCGCCGAATACAGGGGGTCCACTTTCACATTCGAGGGGTCGAAAACTTGCGTCCACGTGGGGGAGTTTCATACATGCGCCCAATTTTTTCATTTTCTTTGCAGTAGTCATGTGCCTCCGATTTACATGCGGGTTCAAAATGAACAGTCAAAAAGGAACCCTGTAGCCAAATAAAGGGGCCTCGAGGGTTTTACCAAAAACTACCTCCAATACAACCTGCATTTTTTTTAAAAATTGTGCCCAAAAAAAATTAATTTTCAACATTAAAAAAAGGAGGGGAAAAGAAAAAAAAAAATTTTTTTGGGTTTCCAGATGGGTCTACTTTGACGAGATCGAAATTTTTTTTTTAAAAACCTTACCAAAGAAAACTAACTTCAGCTTCAAAAAATAAAAGAACAAATAATTTCCATAAAATATTTATAATATTTTTATTTACAGGCAGTATATTTATTTTTAATAATATATATATTATATAAATATACCATTTTAATGTACTAAAACATAAAAACTATATTAAATTTTTATTTAAGATGAAAACCAGTAAACTCCATCTATAGAGCAACCTCAGCTTGGTCCCAAAATAACCCCCTCAACCCAAAAAACATATTTTGGGCTTGTTTTTTTTTTGGCAGAGCAAGATGTACTTTTTAATGGTTTCATTGACAATACCATATGATGTACTGGGAAACAAAAACAAATTATTTTGGGGGTGGAACGTGGAAAAATGCAATTCTACCAAAAAGTTACGGCTCTTGGAAGGGTAGAAAAAACTAATGCAACATCAACAAAAATTGCTGTGGCATTAATGGGATAGTATATTATAGTATGTTACTTCAAATGTTTTAATAAATAAATCTGCATTGTACTCATGTATTCGTAGATATAGTAATTTTGTCCTGTGTCGTTATGTCCTACGCTGGAAGATTTGTATTTCTCACTTAGTGATTTTCATGACTCAGTAGACAAAGCAGTCATTCTCCGGAGGTTTAAGTTTTTTTGCATTTAAATATAGACATCACTTATCCGAAAATTTAAAGTAGTCATTATATGGGACAAGAAAATATAATGTTTGTGTCTTAATGTTTCGAGCTGCCTGCAATGTGCACTTTATTCAGTGATGAATGCAGTCATTTGGAATGTTCAGAGGGACAGAGTTTATAAAATTTTTTGTGGTTCATTGATCCTTAATGAACTAACAAACTAAATGACAGGTTGTGTAGCCATAAAACAACAAAGAGAAAAGCTGGCTGTGTGCAGTCACATCATCTGGCTGATCCGCTCACTGCGTGTTCATTTGTAGTGATGAGCTAAGGCTATGGATACACTGCATCAGACAAAAAAAGGACAAAATTGGCCGTTTTTTTTCTGATGCAGAACCGCAGTCTTTGTCACGTTATGTGCAAAAACCGTGGTCGCTTCTAATTTTTTTTACGTTGCCCATACAATTGTATTGTATGGGAAGACGCCGAGAAAACTAAAAGCGTTGGCTTATTATATAACAGAAGACGATCGCAGAAAAGACAAGCTGGGGAGACTACAGCTCGTCTTTTCCATTGTAGTCTATGGGGCCGCACGGCCGATCGTATTTTCTGCACTTTTAAAAATCCTAAAAGCGCTGAAAATATTATCCTAAAACAGTGCATTGGAGACATAGCCTAAGCAAGTATAGGAAGAAAGACTTCACAAGATGAAAAGGTCTCATAAAAGATGATTTTTTTTTTTTTACAGATGTTATTAACAGTTTATTTTTTGCAATTGTGTTGTATGATAATGGCTAGCTACCACTACGTAAAATTATATTTCTTACTGTAAATCCTTAAACTGTGTACAAATAGAATGGGCTACATGTTGGTTCAGCATCTCATATCACGACGCAGCACTGGTGGCTTTAGTTTAAATCCAACCAGCAAAACTTCTTTATAGAGATTGTACAATATGTTCTTCCATCTTTGCATTGGTTTGCTCCCACGCTCCATAAAAATACTGACAGGTTAACTAGCATCTGATAGAATTAATCCTAGTTTGTATTAAATAGGAAATCAGCCTGTTAGTCGTATTAGGTAGAACTGATGTGAATAATAACAATTTCTTTATAGCACTATGTAATATTATGTGCTAAATTATCACTTACAGTATAAATACCCTTCTTTTTTTAGTCTGCTTGTGGAGTTCTATTATTTTGTTTGCTAATTTGATGTGCATTGCTAAATTGTTTTATAATGCTTGATTTCGATGTGAGTCACAGTCAAATTCAACTGAGTCGGATTGCTTTGATTCAGGTCAGCCTGAATATTTTTTTTGCTAATAGTCCCTCAAAATTGACCTTAGCCTTAGCCCTAAATTGAGATACATGTTTTTCAAGTGGTTAACTTCTGGTCCGACATTCAATCCAATGTGATTTCCTGTTACATCAACAAAGGCCTAACATTATGGTAACCGAAAGTGTTGTTGGACGTTATATCCAATGCCACATCAGATACCACAAGAATGGGCAAATGTTAACCCAGTGATGGGCAGCCTTTTGAGCTTGATTTGCCAAAATTAAGCAAAAAACTGAGCATAACTCGGGTGATGTGTCACTTCGAGAAAAAAAAAAACATAATTTCAAGATATTTATAGTTGAAATAATAAAATGTATAATTGTAATATATGATAAAAATGTATAATAGTAACATAAAATAAAAATGTATAATTGTAATATATAACTGTATTTAAGATACCAAAATCAAATTATTTAACTTACCTGCTTAGTGACTACTTTGTTCATCCATCAGTCGGTTTCGTTTGTTGATCTTGATAATATTTAACTTGTGTGTCGTGCCGTGAACTAAGATAAGTGAGGGAGAATTATTTAACTAACCTACCTATTGGTGCTTTCAAAAAGCGAAGTTTTGATGCAGTTTTAACTGCGCTCCAAATATCTGCCTTTATTACCATCAAGCTTCTTTCACTTCTCGAAACTGTTTGGAAAGTGAGTAATCAATTCGTTTGTTTGTAGTTAGTGTTGATAAAACCATTCGAGAAAAGTTAAATTCGAGTTGAAAATCTCAATATTCTCGAACTTGAACTGAACCGAACATTTTACTGTTTGTTCGAGTAAATGTTTGAGATCGACATGGCACTTAACACGCCATTTTAAAAGTTTTTAGCGCCTCTCTGAACTTTCGGCTGCAATCCAATCAAAAACATAATCGCTGAGGGGTAGGGCTCTCCTTGACTGCTAAAATCACATGACCATGTTATATATTTCACTGTATTGCCTTCTGAATGCCATTTTCAGCTCACTCTCTGTACTGTACAGACTGCTCTCTGTCTATTTGCTTGCAGTCTTGGGCTTGAAATCATTTTATAACATATCTTTTCTAATTCTCCTATACAAAGAAATATATTCTAAATATTGGTTGGTTGGTGAAAATTATACTGAGTGGAGAAAAGTTCATTTTTTGCAGTTTTGGGGGTTCAGTAATTGTATAATACGCTGTCTTGAAATCTCCTATACAAAGAAATATATTTTCAATAATGAGTGGAGAAAAGTTAATTTTTGGCAGTTTTGGGGGTGAAATACCTTTCAAATTTAAACTGGTGTTTTTGTATACACATATATACCCGGAAATAGAGTTCTCTTTTGTTGCTAAATTTACCTTTCCCAAAAAGTATTTTTGGGGCCAAAATTTTAACCCCACTAACACTGAAATATACCAGTGCATTTTTGTATTCAAATATACACTTATCTCTTTTTTTTGATTATATTTGTCCACCGGCAGAGCTTAAATTTTTACTTTTGAACATGGGAGAACTAGAGGGGGTAAGTAAAAGGGGGGGGCTAGGAAGTGAAGAAAAAAAAATTAAACACTCCTTCCAGGCCCGGACAACACACAACGGCACACCCTCATCCGGACCGCAGGCCGTCATCGCTTGCTCTTCCCTGTGAGCCATTACTGAACAGATCCCCATTTTGTTTTCATGTTACAGACCCTGCACCCAGTGGTTTTACCCCCTCCCCTCAGTCTTCCCCCAAAAAATTTTCATGATCAAATCAGTCCAACCTGAAACAAACACGGGCAATGTCACAAAAAATTACGCCCACTCCAAATAATCCAAATTCTAAAGGTTTTTGATAAAGCGTTGGGGGTCAGAAGGCATTTCAAAAATAAAGGGCCCAAAGAGATTTTTTTCCTGCTCGATCCCAATCGCTAATGCCCCGGGAGGAGAAAAGGCTGGTCCAACGGCAGAAATACAGGGGGTCACAATCCCTCGCAGTGCCTGGGGTTTCACCCCCGCTTGAGGTTTTAGACATGGGAAGGGGAATCCCCCTTCCGTCCAGCACCAACCTTTGTTACCAGGATGGGACAAAAAAAAACCTTTCACCCCAACCATCCCACTTTTCCCCTTTTTTTTTAACATTTTTTTTAACATACCCTTTTTGATTAGGGCCCTGACAGGATCTCCCCTACTGCCTATTGGCACCCCTGCCAGTTACCGTTTTTTTTTGAATATGGTGTCTTTTTATGATCAAAGGGGGTTTTGGGGGTCCCCTCGGGATGCAAGGCCCATGCACTGCTACCACAGCACCTCCTATAGCTCCACCCCTGCTTCCAAGCTGTCCTAATCTTTCCAGTTAGCCATTGAAAGGAATTAAGTATTTTGGGCTTTCAATTTTTTTCTGTCATTTTAGATTAAAAATTTTTTTTCATTAATTTTTCCACTATCCAGTTTACTGTTATGGAGGGAAATTTAAGGTTTTCCCCCTCCCTGAAATGGGTTAAAAAATTAACCCAACTTTTTTCCCCAAATTGATTTTAAGAGGTTCGAGTAAAATTTTCGACTCAAACTTTTGTCCAATTTGAAATCCAAAAGGGACTTCAAACGCGAAATTGATTACCTCCCCAAAAACCCCTTTTCTGAAAAATTTACACAACAAAAGAAATTTTCTGGCAATAAAGGCATTTTAAATTGGAGCGCATAAAAAACGCACCAAAAACGGAAAAGCTCTTTTTAGTGACTTTTTTGTTCTGAATTTTTTGGCTAAATCTTCAATTGAAGGTTTTTTTTGTAACTTCAAGCCCAAGCAAGCGCTACAACTTCATCGTAAAACGTTTCTTTTGTTGTTTTTGATTATTTAGCGCAGAAAAAGGGGTCCACAAAAGTACGTAGGGGGAAAAAATTGTGATAAAGCCTTTGCAAATTTTTCAGGGGCAAAAGTGTCGGGAATCGTTCCAGGCACTGAAAATTTGCTGTTAAAGTGACACTCCTTTGATTCTCCAACGGCCCTTTCAGATTCTCATGCTTTGACTTCAAGACGACAAACACCTGAACCCAAATGCTGTCTTGAAATTCTACAAGTTGCATCTTCAAATCATCAATTTGTATACATTGGAAACCATTTAATTCCAAACTACTGTACACTACTATATCAGGATACTTAATTATTTTCTGGTCTTTTTCAAAGGTTTCAACTTATTAAATCTTTACAAAACGGTCACGTAATGATAGTATTAGCATTAAATCGCAAATTGAAATGGGCAGGGTTTTTTAAAGTTGATGGGAATTTTCCGATCACCCATAATTTAGGGGGAAAATCTGCGCATAATCTTTTATTTTTGCGCCATTTTGGGCGCTCCGTCATTTTGGCGCCACAAATCAGCTTAGAGAATAGAGCGGGTAGCTGATGTGTGACTCATGTATGGTTAGGGGCTGGAAAAATCACATCCCCCTCGTTTTACATAGAACATCCCCCCGTTCAGCATCAGTGTGTGTCTTTTCTCAAAAGCAGGACGTGTGTCATTTCTCCCTAAATACAGCTCAGCGACACAGTTCTCTTTGTTCCAGAGACAACATGCTTTTAGCTGTGAACATTGAACATAGGTAGATTAGAGAATTTCTGTTTTT
This sequence comes from Phyllomedusa bahiana, assembly GCA_025379985.1. Taxonomy (NCBI): domain Eukaryota; kingdom Metazoa; phylum Chordata; class Amphibia; order Anura; family Hylidae; genus Phyllomedusa; species Phyllomedusa bahiana. The sequence goes on from JAODAL010013955.1 coordinate 26,286, forward strand.
TAGTTATTTAGACTTTAAAAGAAGTTTTTTAACCCCCGGGGGGGGGGGTGGGGGTTAGGCGAACACAAACCGACAGGCGTAGCTTTTGAAAGGTGATTAGACTGCTTTGAACCGCATTGAAAGGCTTTTTTTTTACCATTTTTGGCCAGTTTTTTTGGGGAAAAGTAATTGAATTTTGTGCAGCCCGTACTTATATTAGGATCGAAATTTTCTAGTAACGCAGGGGTATTTTATAGGGGCATAACCCCCTTTTATTATCGTACACAATTTTAATTTTTGTTTTTTTTTCACTTTTGTGCAGCCCAGATTGTTCAAAGACCCCTTTGTATTACAAAAGGTACAGAACTTTTTGAAAACCCCAGGTGTATTTTATAGTGCAAAACCCCCTTTTTATTATCCTACACAATTAAAATTAGGTTTTTTACTTGGCGCACCCATTTTGTTTAAAGACCCATTTACTTATATACCCAAAAGAAATTTGTATTTGCGTTGATTTCATAGGCAAAAACCACCTTTTATTATCGTACAAAATTTTAATTTGTTTTTTTTCACTTTGGCGCAGCCCCTTTTTTTTAAAAGACCCCTTTTACTTAAATAAACGAAATTTCTGTTACCCCCGTTTTTTCAAGGGGCAAAAACCCCCTTTTATTATCCGACACAATTAATTTGGTTTTTTCACTTTTTGGGCCCGCCCCTTTTTTTTAAAGACCCTCTTGTACTTAATAATACAGAATTTTCTATTAAAAACGTGTATTTTATGGTCCCAAAAAACCCTTTTTTTATAGTACCAATTAATTTTGTTTTTCACCTTGGGCAGCCCCGTTGTTCAAAAACCCCCTTTGTACTTACAATAGGATACAAAATTTTTTTATTTTTTCCCCTTATTTATAGGTGCAAAAAACCACCTTTTTATCAGTACCAATTTAATTACGTGTTTTTCCCCTTTGGGCACCCTTTTGTTTAAAGCCCACTTTGTACTTACAATAGGGGACAGAACTTTTCTATAATTGCATTGTATTCATAGGGCAAAAAACCTATTTTTACAGTAAAAAAATTTAATTATGTTTTTCACTTTGCGCACCTTTTGTTCAAAGACCCACTTTTACTTTCAATGGGGCACAAACTTTTCTGTCACCGCAGGTGTATTTCATAGGTGCAAAAACCCCCTTTATTATCCGTATACATTTTCAAATAGGTGTTTTTTTTTACTTTTGGGGCGACCCATTTTGTTTATAAGCCCCCCCCTTTACTTAAATTTGAACAGAAATTTTTGTAGTTACGTTTGGGGTATTTCGGTGCAAAAACCACCTTTGTAAAACCGTAAAACTTTAAAAGCTGTATTGCACGGGGCGGCCCAGTTTTTTTCAAATGCCAGTAGTACACAATTTTGCTAGAAACATTTTTTGCAACTGTTCTTTTTTTTTGTCATTCTGTAAAAAAAAAGCAATTTCTCATCCCCTTAACTTTTGAAAAATTTTTTTGCCTGTTTAATCTCAGTTTGGGCAATACGCATTTTATGATAGTTTTTTTAGAAAACTATCATTCCTAGTCCTTTTTTTTTGGGGCATTTTTAAAACCCTAGGGTGAAAAAACCTGTTGATTTGTTTAGTTTTTTCCACCAGACCGCATTTTCAATTTTTTGCTAGAAACATTTCATTTTAATCCAGTTGGCTGAGGGAAAATTTAAAGGGATTTTAAAAAGGCTGTGATTTGGCGTCTTTTAATAACAGATGTCAAAAACCTTCCATACTTTTTAAATTTTTATCTTTTTGAAATGGAGGAAATGCAGGTGGAACAGGCAAAGAGGGGGTAGGACTGGAGGAAATACAAGGAATTTGCCCCTTCCAGTCGGTGACAACATACAAGCCCGCGGTCGCGTTGCATGACCCCCCGGGCCCGTCACGCTGATAGGCCCTTGAATCTCAGTAACGAACAGCGTCGCCAAACTGTTTTTGCAGGGTTAATGAACCTGCATCCCGCAGTCTTACCCCCCCGTCCTCGCAGTCACGGCCACAAATGTCGTCATCACGATCACATCTGTCCAAAAGAAGCGAAGCACAAAATATCAACTTTTGTACCCACCACTGGGATTTAAACCATTTTAGAAAAACCCTTTGATGACAAAAAAGCGTTTGGGGCAGAAGGGAGTTAAAAAACAAGAGGCCAAAGGGAATTTTTTTTGCTCTGACGCCCAGTTACTGATGCCATCAGAGGAGGGAAGGAAGCCGGTCAATTCCCGGGAAAAAAACCCGGGCTCGGCAACGCCTTTCAGTGCCTCTTGCTTGTACCCCCAGCTCCCGAGCGAATGTCAGGGCGACTAAGTCCCCCTGTGTTGATGATGAAGAATGACAAGCGGGTCCCCAAAGTGGTCCCTCAGCAAATTTGCTTGGGACGCTTCATCATGACGAGGGGGAAGAGAGGGGGAGTGTCTAGGGGGCCCGCCCCCAAAAAGGGGAAAAGGGGGGCACAGAATCCGCTGGAGATTCCCCAGCCCGATCAGCGGGAAAAAAACTGCTCCACCTTATTTGGTGTCGAAAATGTCCAGGACCTCTCAAGCTTTGGGGTTTTTCGGCAAGCCCCTGATTCACCCAGGTGTCATATGCCGCCTTTGCCATAAAAGATCAGTAAGGCAAGAATCTTAGGGGTTTAACCCCACCCAACAGCTACAATGCAGCGAATGCATGGTTAAATGGAGGAACATTGGCAAAAAATGCCACACGTGCCACTTCAACCTCTGTCCACCCTCTGTCTCCGCCTTCCCCCCCCCCCGCCCCCACCAAGTGTTCCTCAGTGCCCATGCCTCAAGTCCCGATCAGGGTCAGCCTCCGCTTCAGCCCCCATCGTCGCCCCCAGACCACCACCCACCCGAGACCCCCAACCAACCCAATTCTCCTTCCCCCAGTTTGACGACCGCCCAAACCCTACACGGCCATCTACAGCCAGCCCCTGTCTTCAGGTTTTGGGGGCAGAAGAAAAATTTTAAAAACCCCCAAAACCCTCCCCCAAACCAAAAGCCCGAATTTCGCATTTCCCGGCTTTTGGCCCCCGGAAATTTTTCCTTTTTTCCCTCTGTGACACAGATGGGTTCCACCACGTTTATGGCCCCCTTGCTGCCACCAATACCGAGCCCAGAGGCATTTTTTTCCAAAAAGCCGTCCCACCCTGGCCCCACTGTCATCTAAAATTTCAAGCGGTTGTCGCATCTGTGTCAGGAAAATCCCAAACTGACGACCGACACATGGACTTTAGCACGGGCCAAAGGGCGTATATCTCTGTGACACTCATGGGTGAGCGGGTGTGTCTCTGGGGTGACGGTGGCTCTCAGGGGTGGCGCACGCACTTCAAAAACCGCGGGGGGGTGCAGGGGTTTTTCCCCCCAAAATCTCTGGGGGCCACGTGCCTAGAGAAAAACCCGGCTGTGTTGAAATTAATCTGCTGTGGAGACCCTCCACCCAGGGCAGGGGGCTGTGGGGCGGCTCTCCCCAACGAAACCCGGGCTGGGTGGGGGACAAAACCTTGTTTTTCAGGGAAGGTGGTGTGGGGATGACGGGCGAAATCTGCGGGGCCCCCCCTTTAAAATCGTAGGGTGGAGCACATCCCTTGCCCGGGACATGACATGAACCTTGTCGTCCAGAAATTTCTAAAGCGCTACCTGGGTCTGGACTGCCTGCTGAGAAAGGCTCGAGGTCTGAGTTCGCACTTCGCCTTCGCCCCCTGCTTCATCCCTGGCCTGCGTTGCAGCGTCAGCTAGCTCCCTCCCGTTAACCATCTCTTTGTTGACGTGGCAAACATGCTGGAATTCCACCCTCCACATGCTACAGTGATTGTGGCAGCAGCCCCAATGCCATTAACCAGTAGAAGTGACACATGGCCTGCCCAAGCAGCGGTGTGGACCTCGGGGTGTTGAGCCACAGAGAGTGGAGGCAGATGAAAGAGCTCTGCACCACCCTTGCAGTTTTGAAGAAGCCACCAAAATGGTCAGTGCGGACAATGCCCTTGTCAGCATGAGCATTGTTGTGATCTTAGTCCTGGAACGATCGTTGGACACTCTGAAACATCAGGTCCAACCAGTGACGGAGGAGGAGACGTACACAGATGCGGACACGGAGCCTTTCTCTCCGTCGAATCCACAAGGCCTGACAGTTTCACAATTTTATCGGTCTTCCTTAGGCAGTGGTTCGGGGTCCAGGGCTAGTGCAAGGTGGCACCTCAGCTCTCAGAGTGCATCATCTGTGGCAAGTCAGGGCTGTGTTGAAGCTGTGCCGGAGGAAGCGGAGGAGGAGAAGGAGGAGGTATTTCTGGACGTTACCGACATCCCTGCCTTGGACAGAGGTTGGCGCGAATTTGAGGCGGAGGAGGAAGATGTGGAAGATCAGTTTTGCTAGTGCCCCTCGACCCAGAGGCTTGGGAAATAAAGGGGGCCCATCTTCTCACATGAGTGCTTGGATGCTCCATTTCCTCCAACATGATCCTCGCATTAAGGCCGTCAAAATGAACAACAGTTATTGGTGACCACCCTCCTGGATCCCCGGAAACAAAAAAAAAACCTCACATTTCCCTTCCACCCACCCAAATAGAGAGTAAAATGCAGGAAATGGAGACCTTGCTGATTGACAACGGAGACATCTGTTGCTCTGCTTCACTTTCCCTCAAATGTCACGGTGGAACAACCCGTCAGCGACGTGACATCAGTAGAGTGCCAAATAGCCGTATGGGGCAGCAGTAATGTGGCAGAAGCCAAATGGGTGACCTCTGGCAATCTTTATTTACCACCTCACCAACGAAATGTAATGCAGGGACACATGCAACACACAGAGACCAAACTTAAGATCATGGTTGCATGACTATCTCGTCCCTCAAACCGATGTTTTTGGATGTGTTCCGGGACCCAAGTAAATCTGGGTATCCAAAATGGATGAAATGGCCCGAGCTGGCTCGCCACGCCATAGAGGTGTTGTCCTCCCCAAAGCAGCCACGTATATTTTAGCGAGCTTCAGCACAGCTTGAGGAGTCATTACATACAAACGCATCCGGCTTTCCACAGATAATGTGGATCTTTTGACTTTCATCAAGATGAGTCAGGCATGGATCTCTGATGATGTTGTGGCGCCAATTGCCGAGGTCACCGATTAGTTGCTGGTCTACTTCACATTCCTCTTCCAAAAGAAATGGTCCTCCTGAATTTTTTTTTTTTTTTTAAATAATCATTTCTTACTGCAATTTTTATTCTCAGTTTATCTTTAGAAATTTTCGCATTGTCAATGGTTTTGGGGTCATGTTGCTGTGAGATACAGCTATAAATATGGTCCTTTGGAACAAAAAATGGGGCTTCTAAGTGGCATTTCTCCCTCACAATTTTTAATAGTGGCTAAGAAGTCATATTTATTATTTTTTGGGGTCATGTTGCTGTGAGATACAGCTATAATCATGGTCCTTTGGAACAGAAATGTGGCTTCTAAGTGGCATTTCTTCCTCACAATTTTTAATAGTGGCTGAGAAGTCATTTTTATAATTTTGTGGGTCATGCTGCTTAGAAATTCAGCAATACTACAGGTCCTATTTCTAACAGACATTTGTTCTTCACAATTGTCAAGAGTGGCTTAAGGGTCATGTTTTGAATTTTTGGGGGCATTTTGCTGTGAAATGCAGCTATACTAGAGGTCCTATTGTAAAAAAAATTTTGGTTTCTAACAGACATTTGTTCTTCACAATTGTCAAGAGTGGCTCAAGGGTTGATGGTGCTGGGCAGAAACCTGAAAGGTTTTGGACACTGTTAATGGACATATTGCAAAAAGACTTGTTTTTGCAAGATCTTTAACATAGCTAGCAATCCCTGTAGTGAGACAACCCATTCAATACAATTAAAAAAAAAAGAGAAACAAAGATGTGGTGGGATTCCATCCTATTTTAAAAATGTGTTTTCTAGAATTAAACTACTAAAAAACTGGCATGTACAAAAAAGCTGATACAAATATTCCTCTGAATTGTACAAGGGAGGTACAGGAAGACTTGAACAGATGTAGGTTACCCAGGACAGGTGTCACAGATCACGCCGCGGTCCCCTGCCATGGACCGTCAACGTGTCGTGCCTTCCTGTACTTGCCGGTCCTGCCCTGTCTTGTTGCTTCCTGGGGTCCTGACTCTACCTCCTAGGGCATGCGTGCTGCAGCTTCCTGCCTTTTTATTAGTTTCCTGTCCTGTGCACCTTCCTCTTCACCTCTGACCTCTGGCTATACAAGGAAGTTCCTGCCTTTACTCTAGGTCAGTCCATTGTTGCAGTTTGAGCTCATGCTGAGTCCATTTTGAGCTCCTGCCAGCATCTCAGGTCTGCTGTTGGGGATTTTAACCCCTGAGTTGCTGGTCCAGTTCCTGCTTTCCACCTGAGCTCCTGACCATCCTCTGTCGTTTCTGCTGTCTCTGCACCTGTCCTGTATCCTGTCGTGTCATCCTTATCCAGTACCTGCCATGTCCTGATGTTGCACCTGTTCTGTGTCCCGCTGGATTCCTGCTATGTGTACGTTTATTCCTCCTGTATCCTGCTGCACATGTTTCCTGTTGTTCCTGTATACCACTGCCTGTATTCCTGTCCTGCACCTCGGCTGTCACAGCAGGTAGCCACGTCAGGGGTAGCGACCTGGGGGTCCCCCGCAGCAAAGTCCATCCCGCTGTGTGGCGTGCTCTGGTGAAGACCAGGGGCCCCTTAGACTCCGCTCACTGGCCTTAGACTCTGGCTCCCTGGCACCTCCCTGGTGGTCCTCCAGCTACCACCTCGCCTGCGGTGATCACAGAGGATCCACACCTGGATGTCAGCGGTCGGCGCTTCGGCGTACGTTTGTCATCACCCAACCATTACAACAGGTATAATCAATGTCCAGTTTAACTAAAATGGTGGTTGAAAGACTCCTTTTTCCGGCACTTTTTTAATCTGGCGGTCATGCAGGTTTGGTGCTCATGCTGTGGCCCAGGACAGGGATAGTCTATGTCCAGTTCAACTAAAATGGTGGTTCAAAGACTCCTTTTTCCGGCACTTTTTAATCTGTGGGTCAGATAGGTTTAAGGGTCATGCTGCGGTGCAAGACAGGGATAGTGAATGGTCTGTGACTTTTTTTCTGTGGCTTTTATAACCTAAGCGTGTTGCCTAATATGTAGCACGTATCCAGTTTCCTGTTGTGGATGTTAATTCCAGCTTCTCCAGCTCTGTTTGGGTGTAAGAATGAAGGTGTTGTTCCTCTCCCATAGCCTTTAATGGTCATCGGCGATAATCTATTATCGACTATCGGAAATCGTCTTGATAAATCACGATATCGACTATTGACCCGATGATGATAGTTGACGGAATCGCTCATCACTAGTAATGAGTCTAAAACATGCTGGTATTTTAAATGCAGTGGTTCCATTTCATTTTGTACAGATGCACTGGCCTTCTCAAAATACTTTGTAACTGGAGGAAAATACTTATAAGTTTTAGTTTCTACATCTCGCTTGAAAATTTTAAGTTTACTTTCAAAAGCTTTTATGTATCCAAACATAACGTCAATACTTTTGCCAAAACCTTGTAACTTTAAGTTCAGTTCATTAATATGAACAGAGAGATCTGTAAAAAAACATCAGGGTGTTGACCCACTTATGATTATTGAGCTGAAGAAAGTTTCCCAAGTTTCCCAGATCCTTATCCTCAAGAAATATCTTCATTTCTGCAAAGCACTCCACAAATCGCTCAAGAACTTTGCCTCGGCTCAGCCATCTTACATTATTGTACATTAGCAATCCACTGTAGGTGGAATCAACTTCTAGAAAAAGTGCAGAAAATCCTCACTTGTGAAGGGGGCGAGCAGCTATTAAATTAGCTATTTTTGTAACAACTGACATTAAGTCATTTAAGTTGGTGAATCCTTCCTTGGCACATAACACCTCCTGATGGATAATATAATGAAAGGGCACAATCAGATGTCCAATAGCTTCCAATTTGACAAATCTGACTTTTTTCCCCACCATGTTTGGTGCCCCATCTGTCATCACTGAAACAACTTTAGTGATATCAATTCTTAGGTCATGGAATGTTTGTATAACAACCTACATATTTCGCTTCCTGATGTACTTTTTGGCACTGATACTAACTTTATCAACTCTTCTCTCATTGTGAGACCATCAGAATATCAACTAATATTGGCCAAATGAGCATGTGATGTCACATCAGTAGTTTCATAAAGAGAGATATTTACAAAGACTTATGTCTCTCTTGAATAGATGTTGTACGTTTGTGTTCAGTCTCATATGATATTTCTACTGAGTGGTTACTCAGATATTCTCTTAATAATTGCATCTTTATACTGCACATCTTGAAATAGAAGTGGAGCTTCTCTTAGTTTTGTTTCTTTTAGGATTTCTCCCTCACTGAGTGCTTCTCCTTGCTGAGCTATGAAGTGAGCAATGCTCAAACTTGCAGATGTTAAACTTGTAGAGCCTTTTACAAATTTAAGGATGAAATTATAAAAGTGTAGCTGCCTGGAAATGTATTCCTTCCTTTCATCCTCACTTTTTTCAGGAGCTGGGAATGATTAGTTTCAAAATGTCTATTTATATTCCACGTTCTGCTTACTACCGTTTCAGCACATAGAACGCAAAATGATCTGCCATTTTTTTCTATAATGCCATACATCTCTGCCGTCCATGTCTCTTGAAAGGGTCGGCTACTGCTACTACCATTTCCTTTACTGAACCTTGTTTTTTTATTTTTTGGGGTCTCCATCAAGGGGACAATGACAGAAGATAGAATTATAGATAGCCTGTTAGCCCTGCAGGCTAGGGGTTAACTAGCCTACAAGATGGCACATGTAACTGTCTTTTAGGAAAGAGCAGGATTAATAAGCAGAAATAGGGGTTAATTAGGATGCCCAACACTAATAGTGGTGAAATGGGGTCTGCACTATGCTGCAAGATGGCGTTCCTTATGCAAATTAAGACCTCCAGCACAGAGTGTCTACACTACAATACAGCAAATATTTTATCCTCGGCTACTGCACCTGGCCCTGCAAGAGCCGAGGATTAAACGTCCTTCTCGGCATGCGGCCCCATACTCTGTATGTGGCCGCGTGTCAATGAAATGGCTATGCATGTCAGTGCTGACATGCGTGTCATAGGTTCGCCTTCACGGTGTTAACCTGTCCCTGACTGGGCCATTTACCGCATTTCCTAAACAGGCACATACTGTATTTCTTTGAACTCTATAACACTTTCTTGCATTCAGTTATTGTACTGTTTACCTTTCTTCTGTAGAAAGGAGGAGTGCATGTCGCAATGTAAAGTGGATGATGGGAAGAGTAGTAGTGATGGTGGAAGTGGTTGTGTGGAGCACCGGAGATTTCAAATAAAACAGACAACAGCAGCAGCTCTCTGCAAACGTCAGGCTTTACTCATGGCACGCTTCTTTGAGGATGTTACACTTGTTTTTATCAATCAGCAACTTCTCTGGGCATGGCACATAACATCATCACTGTATACTCCCGACAAAACATCTTCATATGTGGCTATTTCTGATAACCTCTCTTATCTGACCCAGTCTAGCTGTGCAAAGGTGCTGGCACCTGACACTGACTTGGTTCCAGCCTAGCCTTGCAGGATACTGACGCCTAGCAACTCAGGGCACTCTCTGCCCTCTTTAAAGGTCCCTTGCATGTTCAGCAGACCCCCAAATTTCCCACCTGTTAATCTGTTGTCTGGCCCCATCTACCTTCTCTCTCTCACTCTGTGTTACTGTTTTTTTCTCCTTCTATCAGTGCTCACTGCTTTCTAGTGTTTCTTTGCTGTTCCTCCTTTTACTGCTCTGTGGTATTTTTGCGAGTGGGGTTGATGTCCTCTGCCCCGACCTGCTCTACCTATCATAGGCTTTTTCTCTGATGAATGCAACTTCTAACTTTATATGCAACTCAGAACAAAACACAAAACTGAGTGCAGAGCTGACAGATTGTACTACTTAACGTTATAAAAAAAGTCTTAAAAAATGTTTTTCACATTTTTTTATTTAATTTATTATTTTAACACCAAAAAACCTTGTTACTTTTCCATCATGGACTTTTATTTACAACTGATATAAAGTTTTACGGTTTATGAGGAGCGGAGCTAAAAGTTGCTGTTTGGGCTGTTAGTATTCATATTAATAAAATTTAATGTGTTTGTTTATTTCCACAATTTTATTTTATATTTTGTGCCCCCCATAAAGTCAACAAAATACCCTTGAGGGAATTTTTTCTCCACTTTTTTTCTGATTTCCCCTGTGACTCGGACTGATGTATTAGCTTCAGCTACAGGGGAAATCCAGGGAAAATACATCCTCTTCACTGACTGCAGAGCTGATCTGGGCCTGATAAGTCTATTTAAAATCGATGTTTGGTCGGTAACCAGGTAAAGCAACAAGAATTGTCATTGGACGCGATATTCAATGTCACTTCTGGTTGTAATAACATTGGGCCTTTGTTAGAATTAATAAGAATTAATGTTGGACAGGACCTTGGACAAGAAGTTAAACCAAAACAGGAGCATTGTGTTACGGGACTGGTAAGTTAACCTCTAAAGACTCTTAAAAGAACCTTAACCCAACTGGGAAAATTTGAGAGGATGTTTCGAACCCAAATTTTTTCACACTTACAGTACTACAAATGTTTAACCAAACAAGGGCCCTATTTGAGCAACAATATTGGTTACTGGATGCCAGGGATGTAATCAACAGGGCCTGGACAGTGAATTTTTGCCCGATAAAAAAGTAAAGCTGAGTAGGACACTGATCTAGGTGAACATCCAAAACCAAAACTAATTACATGCATTATTATATAAGGCCAATGACTACATGAAATAGATTAAAAACATTAATGAATAGACAAAACATAAGTGAATGGACAAAAACCATAATATATAAATATATATCAAATTTTGGGGGAGAAATAGGTGTGAGTCTTATAGTCCAAATGTACTCTCTTAGGCTGGCAGGAGGCTGGAAAGGAGCAATACTTCGGGAAGCTGGCGGCGGGTTTTATTGGGTTAAACCCTGCCGTTGGCTTCCTGCAGCATCGCTGCACTACAGTCTCCTGCTGGCCCGAGTGCAATACAGCAGTGGCCATCTTTAACAGTAGAGATGGAGCCGGCTTGGTTTCTTGCTGTTAACACTTTAGACGTCGCGGCGATTGCGTCCGTGGCGTCGAGGTGAATGAGGAGATGTGCTGCGCACTGCTCTTCATTTTGATAGCCCCCCATTTACAATGTAAATGCAGTGGGGTGAACAGTTGTCATGGGAGCAGGAATCCTCATGCAGGCTTCCGCAGCTGCCATGTATGTACACCTATTACACTCTGCCATAGGCAGGGTGTAATAGGTAATAAGTGAAAATGCTATATACAGCTGTATAACAGTACTGTTATATATAGGACGAGGAATTTAGTCCACTAGTGGTCAAGTACCCTAGGGGGACTAAGTATTAAAGTGAAAAGAAAGCTTAAAAAAAATTATTAAAAGTTTAAATCACTCCCCTTTTGCCGTTTTACAAAAAAAAAAATACACATAATTGGTATCTCCATGTCCATAAAAGTCCAATCTATTAAAACATAACATAATTTATCCTGTATGCTATCCACAGTAGGAGATCCAAATTTGTGTTTTTTGGTTATTTCATATCCCCCAAAAAAATTTTAATAAAAAGTGATCAGAAAGTCACATCCATCCCAAAATGGTACCAATAAAAACTACACTTCAGCCCACACTTTTTGCTTCAACATTTACCCATTTTCCTGTTCTAAAACTTAAGTGCATCTTATGTTCTGGTGCATCTTATATGGTAGATAATATCTATCTATCTATCTATCTATCTATCTAATGTTTTTCAGGCTATAAGACACACCGGACCATAAGATACACCTAAGTTTTAGAGGAGGAGAACATATATAGCTGAAATAAATGAATAATTAAATGCTCTGAAACTAAAACTATTACTCAACACTGGAAATAATTCTTCATTCAGTACAGGAGAAACCCTCATCTCTAACTATGAGCATGAATATTCTAAAAGTAAAATATTTTACTGAAAGTAGAAAGCGTTTCTAATGCTTACACAGTGGAAATCTGACAAGACCAGTTCCATTCAATCACATGTTGAAAACTTCAAAGGCTTGGACAAGAGAGAGGATAAAAAGATCAAATTCTCAAACACATCTGTTTTAATCATATGTATTTAAGATTGACAAAGGGTGTGAAGAGGTCATGTTAAAGAACAGAACTTGACTTTGACAAGATTAAAAACAGATACTATTTTTGCAGCTAAGCCTTCACCTCTTGGTAGCACAAATGTAAAAAAAAAGTCCTAAAATGAAAAGTAATGATCAACTCAAAAAGAATGAGAGTAGTCACTGATATAGTGTATATTGCAATATATATGTATTGCTTTGTTCTGAGCTTTGACTGTGAATGTGATTAAATTGAGCTGTATTACAAAGACTCTTAAACAGTCATTGTCCTACTTATTTATTATTTTAGAACCTTATAGCTATGAAGAGTCCCATTCTCTACAATGAGACAGCCACTTCTCAATAATGATTCTATTGTGTCAAATATGTTATGAAAGCAAAATAATAATGAAAAAAGATTTAGAGAAACTTCAGTCAGTCTACAAACAGACAATGGGGAAGATATGGAAGTGGTATGAGAGAAAATAAGGCTTTTTTACGGTGTTGAGTGAATCTGTCTCTATTTGGTTCAACTCGCGTTTGACTAAACTTGTGAAAAAGTTTGTGCTTGGGACATTCCCAACCTGATTTTTTTAGAATTGACTCTGATGCTAACCTGATCATTAACCCCAGTAATAACGCTAAGTTTGAAATAGGGTGAAGGTGTGTTTACACGGCAAAGATCAAGTACTGGTCGAGCCGGTATTTAGTAATTTTTGTTACGCAGGGGTTTGCGGATTCAGCCGCCCCCATTTGCACCCACATGTTCATCTTCTGCCCGAAAATGGGGCGTAAGAATGAACATTCTAAGTTTTTCGACTGCCAGCGGTGTAAAGAACTCATCCGGTGGAAAATCCTTGCAGTGGGGACTGCTGCACGGATTTTCTCTTAAAGTCTAGGTGGGAGTGTTGCTTGTCGGTTTTCAGTTTGTAAAAACCTCAAACCCTCTGTAAAAGTGACTAATAACCCTTGCCGTGGGGACAAGCCCGTATAGTTTTTAAGAGGATTTTAATTGTTAACTTACCTTTCCACAGTACGACAGGCTTGGCAGGGCTTTTTAATTGTAGTAGAGCTTGCTTTTGTAACAAAACTTTGTTATTATATGCAACCTAACATATTAACCCATAGTGTACTGCATTGGTAGCATGCGTAGCCTCCGCTACAGCTACTGTACACAGCTAAACATATTGCACATGATTCTTGCACGCTTCCTCTCTTTCTCTGCCTTTCTCCCTGAAAAGCAGGCCTGTAACTACCATATCTAGCAGTCCACCATGCCCGGGTGCTCACAAAGGTTTTCACCCGCACCTTGTCAGGGACAGGTTCTAGCACAGTGAGGGGTTGCCACTTTTTGGGGCAAATGCTTCATTATATGATCATGATCAGAAATGGATATAGGGCATGTTTAAGGAAAAGAACATATGCTGTGATATCCCTATAGCCTATCCCCAAGGAAGACAATAAAGTAAATGCAAGTTTGCATTACCCACCATTAACATAATTATTCTTTTATTCCAAATGACATTGCAAATGTCATTTTATTCCAAATGACATTAAATTTAATTGATGCAGAGATGTGGGATGTTTAGACATTATCAATAAAAGTGAAGTTTTAATACTTCCCCTATTTGAAAGATTGTACTTTTCTGATAATAATAATAATAATCTTTATTTATATAGCGCCAACATATTTCGCAGCACTTTACAATGTAGAGGGTATAATTACAGACAAAAGACAGACATTACACAGTGAAAGCTACTTACAGGTGAGACACAAGGTGTGAGGGCCCTGCTCGCAAGAGCTTACAATCTAAGAGGGTGCCTGGGGGAAACAAAGGGGGAGAAGTGCTAAATTTACAATGGCCCAGCCATGCTTTATAAATATGGGGAGGTTTACATAAAAAATTGGTGAACCTGCCACCATGACGGTACATCTATATACAGATAAGTGCCTGTGAGTGCCCTAGTGTAGGGAGTGACAAATGTGTGTGATAGAAGGTGGGGGTTAACAATTAGTGGTTTTGGTAGGCCTGCCTGAGAAGATGTGTTTTCAGGACACTGATAGAAGGGGACTTATGGGACTTTCCCACCCTATGCACTAAATTAGTACTGGGAGGTTTATCGTTACTAGCAAACCATTTAAGCAGTTCAAAAGTACCTCTACCTCATGTAGTCTGTGCCTGTTAAAAAGTGGTGTAAACTGTCATGAATAAGGCAAGTTAAGCCCAACTTGAAAGTCCTGACCAATTTCCACAACATATTTCAAAAGTGTCTTTCTGTAATAAAGTCTCCTATAACCACCTATAGAACATGAAGATTTAAAAGGGTTGTCTCACTACAAGGATTGCTTTCTATGTTAAAAATCCTGCAAAAACAAGTCACTTTGCACTGTGTCCATTAACAGTGTCCTGCCTATTCCTAGATATCCCCTCTAGGGCTACATCAGCTCCTCAGGTCGCTATAGCTACAGACCTGTTAGATCTCTCCTTATAGGCTGCCAGTGCTGGTTGCTATAGCAACAGACCTGGTGTCCTCACTGCAGGACAGTAGTAGCCAGTAGAAACCAGGAAAGCCATTAATCATGCCCCTGAATTCAAAAATGAAACTGAGAAAACAGGACTGAGGTGAGATGAATCAATGTAGTGAGACAACCCCTTTAAGGGATCTTCTACTATGAGTGTAGTTTAAAACATAAAAAGTTGTATATTAATTACCATCTCCCATCTGAAAACAGAATGATAATGTAATGATTAGATTTATGTTGATGATTCTCCAGCACTTGGAAGGCAAGTCATTAATCTTTTATACACATTTTATTATGGCCCAAAACACACATTAAGCTTCCAATTAAGTTCACATATTTGGAATCCTTAGAAAATATAGAAGTTGAATAGTAAAATAATGAAAATATTTGTCTTACACACTAAATAAACTCAAAAAGTAAAAGATATGGAAATCTAACATTTTTCTTTTTTTCTAACATATTAGCTAAAATAGATATCATTGATGTCTAGCCTTCTACCATCACCATAACTACTACTTACCACACTTCAGAGAGGAGAATCTGCAGGGGATTATTACACACCAGTCATTCAGATGAATATCCATCCATGTAATACACAGACGACTCAAATCTACCAGAATGTAACCCTCATACAGAGTGACTTTAATGTTCTGACTCATAGAGGGAGATCAAACCAATTATTTGAATGTAAGAGTTAAATAAATGAAAATATGAGTTAACTCCTTAAAGATCTTGCATTTTTCTTGGGTGGACACGTTCGTTTTTTCCTCTTCGCCTTCCAAGAGCCATCATTTTTTTATTTTTCCACCTACCTAGACAAATGAGGGCTTTGATTTTGTGGAACAAGATGTACTTCCGAGTGGTATCATTCACTGTACCATAGAATATATTGTAAAACTACAAAAAAAATTCCAAGTGGGGCATAGTGTGAAAAAAAGTACATGCGCCAATTTTGTGTGGATTTTTTTAGGGCGTTCACTCTTCAGTATAAATGATGTGTTCTCTGTACTCTGCAGGTTGATATGATTCCAGCAACACCAAACATGTAGGGTTTTCATTATGTTATAGTACCGTAAAAAAAATACAAACATTTTCTATTCCATTTTCTGCTACCAATAACTTTTTTGTACTAACACCTACAGACTTTATTGAGGGTGTATTTTTATGCGCTGCAGTGCACTTTTTATTGGTACCAGTTTAAAATACATGTAACCTGTTTGATCACTTTTATTCCAATTTTTAGGGGGCGTTAAATGACCAAAAAAACCTCAGTTTTGTCATTTGAAATTTTTCTTCTTCTATGGTGTTCAGAGGACAGGATAAATTATGTTATATTTTAACAGATCAGACTTTTTCAGACATGGCAATACCAAATATGTAACTTTTTTATTATTTTATCTTTTTATTTAGAAAATGACAAAATGGGGATGATTTGAAATATATGTGTACATATATATTATAAGGGGGCGCGATCATTTATACAGCCTAATGCATTATATAGACAATGCAATAGGGTGTACCAATATGGCAGTTTTACTATTTCCTCAGGCAGGAAGTAATGAAACAAAAAAAGACATGGTGGTGATGGAAGCCTTCTCAAGGTTTTGAGAGATCTAGGTCCCACGCACTCGATTGGAGTGAGGAATGGTTTATGTCCAGTGTCGTTAAGGGGTCAAAATATTGAGAAGATAATTATCCTATTAGCTGGAAAAAAGGGGCAATAATCTCAATTGCTTTCACAACAAGAAGTGTTCATAATTTATTTTTATCAATCAACAAAATGCAAAGTGAATGTACATATATCACAATAGGGAGTATTAAATAAGTATAGACAGCATCATTAATTTCTGTCAGGATCCAGCCCAATACAGAAAAAAAGAATTTGTCATATATCTATGTTGGCATTGCTGTACATATTGTTTTCACACATACAAACTAGGGCCTCATGTATGAAAACTCTCTAGGTCGAAGACCAATCAGAGCTCCCATTTTATTTCATATAGTTCTCAGAAAAATGAAAGGAGGGGTGTTATGGCAAAAAAAAGAAAGTCTTAGACCCAGAAAGTTTTCATACATTTCCTCCTACGAACCTAAGACACATATTTGTAGCATTTGTTCTCATCTTAAGAGATACAATTTTCTATAAGCAAATATTTTTTTTTAACAATTGCCGGCCTGTACATTTATAGGATCATTTATGCATAGAATTTTAGCTCAACACCCAATAAGCCAAACTAGTGAAAAAAAAAAAATCATTTTTTTCACTCTTATCCTAACCTTACACCTAGCCCTAATTCTGACCATAACTGGGGTTAGGGCTTATTAATTGGTGTTGATTGAATTAACTTTCCCATTCCCTAGTGCTTTTGGTTCTGCGGCACTGATGCCCTCCTCCCATCACTGAGCCCCTAAGATTAATTTAGAAGCATAACTGTCACGACTGGCACCATGTTCCGGCCGCGGGAGCACCCGTGTCCTTCCCTCGGGGTCACTGCCGGGGTCGGGTGGCGCCGCTGACCGCGGGACGGGCTGCGGGCACACTCGCTCCGTCAACTTACCCAACCATGCTTCTGTCCCATCTTCTCCCTCTGCCGGCCGAGGCGCACGTGCTCGCTCCCTAGGGCGCGTGCACGCTTGTTCTTGTAAATTTAAAGGGCCAGTGCGGCGGTAAATGGATAATTGCCGGGCGCTGATCCTATAGATTGGTTTGGTCTATGGTACTTCCCTGCTGGATCTTTGTTGCCCCCGAGCCTTAGAGAAAGTGTTCCTGTATATTCTTGTATTTCTGTGTTTCCGACCTCTGCCTACGTTTCTCGACTCTGAACCTTCGCTACCTGCCTCGACCTGCCCGCCTGCCCACCACTATGGTTTCCGTATCTCGATTCGGTACCTCGATGCACCACAACCGCCATCGCGGGCAAGTCATGTCAGGGTTAGCGACTTGGTAGGACTCCCACCGCAGCAAGTCCATCCCGCTTTGCGGCGGGCTCTGGTGAAAAGCGGGACCTACTTAGATTCCGCTCCCTGGCGTGGCTGTTACCACCGCCTGCAGTGTTCCAGTGGATCCACTACTCTGGCCGTTACAGTAAGACTCAGCCATGGATCCCACCAAGGTGCCCCTGCCAAGTATCGCCCAGCAATCGCAGCAGATCGCTCAACAGGCACAGCAATTGGGCCAGCTTTCCACCATGATGCTCCAACTCCTTGCATCCCAGCAGCAGTCGCCACACCCGCCCGTGGTTCTGTCTACACCTGTTGTCCCATTGGCAACTGTGGAACCAAAGCTTCGGCTACCACTACCATCCAAATTCAACGGAGACCCGAAACTTTGCAGGGGTTTCATTACCGAGTGCTTCATGCATGTGGAGCTGATGGCCAATCAGTTTCCCACCAAAAGGTCTAAAGTGGCTTTCGTGGTGAGTCTGCTATTCGGAAAGGCCCTGGCTTGGGCGACACTCCTCTGGGACAGGAATGACCCAGTGACTGCGGATCTACAGGCCTTCCTCAAGGAATTCCGCAGCGTCTTCGAGGAGCCGGCACATGCATCATCATCAGCCAGCAAGTCGGTAGTGTGGCCGTGAGTCAGCTGGTTGGCAGCAGTGTGAGGTTGGGAGCCAAACGGCCACAGGGTAGACCACCTGCTTCGCAGGTCCAAGAAAGTATCGGCACAGGGGCTCACCGAGGCAGCGGCGGTAGAACTCAGTCTGTGCAGAGCATTGGTAGTAAGATCACCTACTCAGCGGTGTGGCAGTTTTTTGCCGAAACACCGGAGTAGCCGAACATGTGTATATGAAGAATCTGTGGGCAGAAAGTGAAGCGTGGTCAGGGAGCTAATATTGGCACCATGGCCCTGCGTCAACACATGCAGTGTCACCATCCAGTGGTCTGGGAAAAACATGTCTCAAATGTGGTGGTCCATCCTGCCGCAGCAACAGCACCCAGTGGCGACTACATCTCATGGCCACATGAGTCCGGTGGCAGCTGAACTGGAGGAGGAGGACATTGGAGCACGAGCAGTATCTGGCGAAATGAGTGTTTTTTCTACTCAGGTGACAGGAGAAGAGGAGCAGGAGCAGCCGGAGGAGATAGAGGGAGATGAGGAAGACGAGGCAAATGACCCAGGCAGTGGCAGCATACAATGGAGATGGAGGCAGGAAGTCCCTCAGAGTCACATGCACAGATGGCCCGCTGTATGCTGATTTGCCTGGCTAGTGATAGCCTAATAGTGATTAAGGATGATTTCATGCTCTCCACCCTCTTGGACCCTCGCTACTGGTCCAAAATGGGAGCCTTTTTTCCAGCTGCCGAGAGGGAGGACAAACTTAAGTACTATAGAGAAATCCCCCATAGTCAGTTGGCCGCTGCCTATGTGCACCATGGTCCATCCTCTGACAGGTCTGACCGGGAGTTTCCTCAGTGCTCACATACCACTGCCATGGCTGCTGTGGGGGGTGGGGGGTAGAAGCAGTACCAGCTCCATCAGCAGCAGCCTAAGTCTGGAGTCGTTGATAAGCAGCTACCTTCACCCATCTAGTGAGGAGGGCACTCACCAGCAGCAGCAGCAGGACCTGGAGCAGACCCTGAACCAGCAGGTGGTGGCCTACCTGGACAGCACTCTGCCACCCCACATAGAAGATCCGCTAGACTAGTGGGCAGCCAAACTGGATGTGTGACTGCAACTTGCCGAGTTTGCACTGGAGAAGCTGTCCTGCCTGGCCAGTAGTGTGGCATCAGAGCGGGTGTTTAATGCAGTGGGGGCCATAGTTACCCCAAGGAGAACTCGCTTGTCCACTCAAAATGTGGAGAAACTCACCTTTGTCAAGGTGAAACAGGCGTGGACGGCCAGGATTTCCACACACCAATGCCTTATGCATCAGATTAGATCAGCCATGATGCCTCACCAAAACTTTGAGAAAGGAGTCTGGATTCTTCTGGCTACCTGCCTCTGCTACTATTTTCATGCTGCCACCCGCATGATGCTACACATCTGCTTCCAGCTGCTTCATCTACCACCCACCATCTTTACCAGGGACTGGTATTGCCACCCACCTCCCCACTCTTCACTAGTCCATTATGTAGACTTCTGATGCTGCTGTCACCTCCACACTGTGTCATTGTGCCAATTTGTGCCCTACTCATGTTGCTGCCACCTCCAGAATTTGTCATTGTGCCACTCTCTGACCTCGTGCTGCTGCTGTTGTTGCTGCTGCCACCTCCACACTGTGTCATTGTGCCAATCTGTGCCCTACTGATTTTTCTGCCACCTTCTCAACCTGTCATTTGCCACTCTGTGGCCTACTGATGTTATTGCCATCTCCACGCTCTGTGATTGTGCCACTCTGTTGCCTACTCATGCTGCTGCCAACTGATCACTGTCTCACTCGAACACCCTGTGGTTTCCTAATGTTGTTTCCACCCTCCAACACCCTATGACGTTGCAACTATGTTTGGTTTTCCCCTTCTTTTAATCTGTCAGAAAGAATGAAAAGTATTAGGATTGTCTGTTGATTAGGTAGCCAAAAGCAGGAGTGGATACAGAACACAGAAAACATGCAAACATCCTATTTACTGGCCATCTCTGTTTTGGATCAACTCCTGTTTGTTTTTGGCTTTAGCAATGCTGATGGATTATTGACACCCTCTCCACTCTTTTGGGGGGTGCTCTACATGTATCAGCGTTTAACAGAACAGCTTCTGTCATAATCTGTGGAATCATCTGATGTCGGTGTAAAAGGAATGCGCTCTTTGGATGCTATTGTAGGATCTTGGCGTTGACATTACCTTGTCAGGCTGTGTTCCCACTTAAGTTATTTGGTCAGTTTGGCACCTGTAACTGCCCAGAGAAGTGAAGTGTGAATCGGTTCTAGTACCGGCGCCTGTCATCTGTGTGTCATACTAAAATACAGCAATGTATCAAGACCAAACCACGCTCCCTATGCATATTTGAGCATGGAACAATGTTCTACAACACCCTACAGGCTCTCTGCAGCGAGGAAATAGCTGTTTTTTTAACGCGATATGCAGCAAATAAATTTGGGTCGAAAATAATTTTTACGGAAAATTAGGCCAATCTGACGAACCGAATTTTTGAGAGCTTCGCCCATCTCTAATAATGACCATAAGGTCAGTGATGTAGGAAATAATGAGATATCCAGGATCACAGATGAGTGTGTTTTTTTCCAGAACAGAATAACCATTGTCCACTTACAGAGCTGAACTGGGTTAAGCTGAAATACCGGACAAACCATTGAATAAAGGGTGACTGTTTTATTTTTAATCCATACAACCCCTTTACATTTATAGTAGTTTACTGAAATGAGTGAGTTATTTTTATTTTCATTTTTTCTACACTGGTAAATAAATTACGGTACGTTTAATTAGAACGCATGTGTTAAAAATATACTGGAATATATTTTAGCATGTTTAACTTTGAAACAGATCCACTAAAACATCTTATGTTTTACTCCTGTCTGGAGGAATAAGACAGCATTGTTTTTGAGAAAGGTTCTGAATTTGGAAATAGTTCACTATTGTTCCTCCCCTGAAAGCACCATTAAAACTATTGAATACAAGTTGATTATAATTTATGGTCTTTATTCGTGTGTGCTCTAATGTGGGATGATCAATTTCATCACAGGTGACAGCAGTAACTATCAATAGATGCTTTCTCTTTCAAAAGTTGAATAGAGCCTGATTTTATAGTTAAGCACCTGGAATAATATTTCAGGGCTTTCTGTACCGTAAATTTATTGAAGAACTAGATGAAAATTGGCAGATTGGAAATTCAGTTTTTGAGCTTGATAAAAAGATATACAGTACTTATAAGTTATCATAATGAGCTGTAACTTTAGATGTAATTTTGTTATTTAAGCTGGTTCCCTGGAGGCCAGATTAGACCATATAAACATTAAGGGCGACCGTTCGCTCTATTTTTATACAGGTGGACTCCAATATTAGTTGCATTAGAAAGCACCTGCGGCACTTGGTAATGCGCCTGAGATCGGAGGGTGTGCTGGAGGTGTGTCACACTATGACCATACAAAGCTACATATTTATAGCTTTAGTAAGGCAAATCCATGCGCATTACTGCTGGAACAGGTAGACCGCTTTAAAAGGGGTTTACCTGAACCAGAATTATCGCTTTGTAGCTAGAAAGCTCTAAATCTATGACCTGCACTAGAACAGGTTCAAAGTTTCAGGCACATTCTATGCTACAAATGTGCAAAAAAAAAAAAAAATGGTGCCTGGGTGCCAAAAATCATACTTGTTGCACTTACCCCTAAAATATTTTTTACTAGATATCATAGATTGACATTCACATGCTATTCAAAAGAAAGTAATTAATATCATTCGCAGGCTAAAAAACACAAACATATTGTATATAAGAAATATAACACAATCATCAGGTACCTGTGGTGTCTTTTGTAAAACGGTTCCACCATTTTCCACCGTCTTCAGAAGGGAACCAATCCTCCAATGCAGATGTGAACCAGCTTTAATTATCAGTCAGAATACTGTAACAAAAGTGGTATGAAAATTTAAAAACCGATGGAACTGAAACCATCTTACAGAGAAGTCGGGGCCAACCATAGAAATTAGCACCTAAATAGGAGAATTTTCTGATAAGGATGGTTGAAGAAAATGTCCATGCAAGTTCATTGTAGTTTGCTAAAAAAGTAGGAAGCCAAATGGGGGTGAGTGTTTCTCATGACACAATATGACATACACCACAGAGGAATTACATGCATGGATTTCATCCTCAAAGGAAGCCTCTTACTTACCTCTCGGTGCACCTGTTTATCTTTCCTTTCCCTCTGTTTCCCAGTGCATGTGTACCTATCCCCTGGAGCGCATGACGGTTCTTTAAAATTTAAGTGAGCAGCGCACACCACTGACATCCAATAGTTAATCACCCTAATCTCTTTAAGGACACCTCCCTCTGCCTACTAGTTTTCAATAACAGTTTACTTGTCAAGACTGCACTACTGGCCCTTTAATGATTTTGTTGCAGCCTCAGCCATGGTGCGGCTTGGTGCTTTATAGGTTAAGCACTTCAGCCAATCCCTGGCTGAGGCAGGGTATTTAAACCTCTTATTATGTGCCTGGCCATGCTGGTGATTGTTTTTTGTGTCCTAGCTGTGGTTTTTGCTCTGCTGTGATTATTTGCTGGTTCTCTGGATTTTGGCTTGTCTTCCTGGTTACTTTTTCGTCTTGTCCTTCGGTACTGCGGACACTTCTGGTTTGACCCCAGCCATTCCAAATATTCTCTATTTGTTGTCTATTTTTGTCTGTTCCCCATTTGTCTTCCGTTTATCTTCTGTCCGTTGTCACTCATTTACTAGGGTATATTTCAGGAAGAGGTTCAAGTGTGGGGTTGCTCTTTTTGGGGCGAATGCAGTGTAAGCCAGCGACAGATTAGCGTGTCCCTTACAGTACTGCTAAGGTGATCTGTGTTCTGTGCAGAAAATTAGTGACAGAACCATATGTTTCTTTTATCTAAAAAAAATACATGTTGTAGTTTACGATGTGCCATGAAAAATGCTGTGTAACCCGACCCATTGAGCAAGATATGACACAATGGGAGCATGTCATGGATCCTTTATGAGCTGAGTAATACCTTGGTTGAATGCCTTTTTTTGCATCAGAAAAGATGCCGTTCATATACTTCTCCCATTGTCATAGTTTGTAACTTAAAAATGCACCTTCTCTTTCCCTCTGATGTTTCAGCTTGTCAACATCCCATCTTTTCACTTTTCGTGGTGATTTGATCACTTTCTAATTTGTGAAAGGTATATTGATAAGACTCCTCAATGATTCTTATTTATGTCAATTGAAATATCCCCAAAGTGTCTCCAAAGAGTATCAAGATGTGTTTCCAGCTTTCCACCTAATCTCATGGGCAGAGAAAGTGCCCTTGGAACTACAGTCATGTATTTTTAAGATGTTATTCATTGCGTTGACCATAAATTATTTAGTTATTTGTACATACTTGGACACCTTGCAATGGCTACTTGGTAACCGTTTACTGTCTTGTGATCATGCATGCAGCCACCTAGAGTTTGAATTGCGGATAGGAAGTGAAGTAGGTGATTGTAGATCAGAAGATTTCTAATACTTCCTCTTTCATTTGAGCTCATTAACATAATATGTATGATAATTCTGCTGCCTTCTTGAGTGTTCTCCAAATTATTTCTTTCAATCCACTTGCTGCCTTATCATATTTCTCAATCCGTATGAAGATCTATTTTTCTTTCTGTGTCATCTGTGGAGTAAGAAATTATAGTAACTTTGAATTTGTGCAGTTTAAGGAATAAAATCTAGATCTTCTCACTCATAAAACCTCTCTCAGGCCTGTGTCACAAATTCTCCTACTATGAAGGAATTCATCTTGAGATGGAGATACTGCCTTTAATAAATTTCATTGTTTTGTTAGTGGAGGTAGACTCCTAGAATGCAAATGGATTTCAATAGACATGCACAAGTACAGCACACCTCCCACTTGAAGATATAATGTAATCGTATGTAATAGTATGTAATTAGTAATCTTTAGGGCATGTCCCCACGGCAAGGGTTTTTGGTGGCCGGTTTTTCAGGCGGTTTGTGGTTTTGCAGACCGCCTGAAAAACCGGCCACCGAAAATGAGCACAATGGTGC
Source organism: Phyllomedusa bahiana (assembly GCA_025379985.1). Classification (NCBI taxonomy): domain Eukaryota; kingdom Metazoa; phylum Chordata; class Amphibia; order Anura; family Hylidae; genus Phyllomedusa; species Phyllomedusa bahiana. The sequence goes on from JAODAL010013955.1 coordinate 50,673, forward strand.
TCTATGGAAAACCCGTGCAGCAGTGCCCACTGCACGGGTTTTCCTCCTGGCAGTTTTTCCACCCGCGGGCCAGTCAAAAAACATTGAGCATGTTCATTCTTCCGTCCGGTTTCCTCAGAGCTCAGCTCTGTGATATATGTTTATATGATAGAGGGAAAGAAGCAGAGCTCTGTGATATATAAGATTATATGATAGAGGAGAGAAGCAGAGCTCTGTGATACATATGGTTATATGATAGAGGGAGAGAAGTTGAGCTTTTTAATATATGGGGTTATATGATAGAGGAGAGAAGCTAGCTGCAAACTGCCAGATTTGAGCACTAAATACTCTAAAACTCCAGCATCTTACAGAATAAGGGACACAGCGCTGGAAACGGCACGTTTGTCATTAGCTTGTGCTGTCGTCAGCAAGGGGGGCATAATTTATGTGACAGGTTCGGTTTAAAGTTCATCATAATTGTTGCAACAAATTATTTTCATTTAAGATTTGAGACAACCGCTTTCATGATAAAAACTTGTGTGAACATACTGGGGTCGATAATTTAAATGAAGATGTTTTGCATCATCATAAAAACATTGAACTTAAATTAAAGACGTTTCCTAGCAGCACAAATGCAAAGTCAGATGCAAAATTTCCTGGGTCCTGAGTCAAAGATGCCACAAGTACATCTAAAATAGAAGAATGGAAACAGTATCCAGCATGTGGTAGGAAATGTACAACTTGTTTATTCCTCTGTAAGATGCAATGTTTGGACCCACTATCAGGTCTTTGTCAAACATCAAAACTAACTGTGGTTCAAAATGTTGGTTTCTATGGAGGAATAAACAAACTGAATATGTTCCACCACCCGCTGGGTGCTGTTTCTATTCTTCTATTTTGGAAAAGCTTATATGTCTTATCTCTTTTGGAAAAGCATGTGAAAACTACACTGTGTGACTGAGACTTTAAGTAGTATAATGTTGTACCGTGTTAGCCATAGAAAGTAGAAGAAGAGTGAAGAAATCAGGCAATACCTTTTTCAGGCTAACTGAGTATATTTGATGGTGAGCTTTGCAGAGAACTAGCTCCCTTCTTCAGACAGGTTGTTATACAAGAAATTTAAAATTCACAGACTTTTTATACACAAAAGACATGGACCTTCAAAGGATCTTAGAATTCTTAAAAATAACAAAATGCAATATAAGCAGAGAAGTCATTTACAACAGGTCAAGCAATCAACTATCTGGAAACTTGTGAGGCGTGACGGAGGGGTCAGTAAATCTACATCTTATCTCGTAGCCATCAGGTGTAATTTGTGGCCATCACAGTTCACACATAGTTTGACATAAAGCTGGCATAAATATTTAGCCCATATTCTGAAATTTTTGCATTAATTTAAATTCCCATTCCTTTAACAGTTCTGCTGTTATTAATAGTGAATCTGTGGGAGTTGCATCTGTGCAAAAATTTCAGACTTCATGATTTCACGGTCAAGCTGAACTCTGCTACATCCATATCATATCTCATGTTACTATTTGTAATATCTTGCAGTTATCTAGTACATGAAAGTTACTAAAGAGTGCTATCATTTGACAAGTGTCTACAATATACAGTCCACTGGTGATACAGTGATAGATCATATAAAAAATGAGTACATTTTATTTTTCTATTGTCAAAACTGAATATATGGAATAACCTTAATTTCATAAGGCCAGAATAAACTGCTGGCCTAATCTACAGATACTACAGTAACTTTGAAATGAAAGTATAATGTTCTTTCTTATATAATTACAAAAGTAGCATTATGACAAAAGACAACATGTACAGTATGAGCCCCGTATGCGTCTTAAAACCTTATGTCTGATGGTTGGCATGGTAGGTGATATGAACTTCCATATTGAAAATCCATCATGACTATTTTCTTTTCTATAAGTAGTAGAACAGAATCTGGTCACTTTATACAATGGGTGTAGCTGATCTCATTCTTTACTACGTTTTATTTATTTGCTACTGTCTAGTTCAGAAGCATATCACTGGTCACACAATCTACAATGGAGCTGACTGGGACACTACAATTGTAAAACAATTTTTCTTCATCTCTATACTCACACAGGGGCATAAGTAGTTTAATAGTTACTGTCCCTTTAACAGGTACTATACATTTGTTGGTTACAACTCAAAACCAGTGGGCTAATTCTCTTTAACAAATGTATAACATCAACCTGATCTTCAGCTTTTTAGCAGTGTCTTATTGTGACCCAAAGAGCTGTGATCTATACAAACAGTCAACCAGAGGATCAGGTTGTTCCTGAGATGGCTGTCAGATTTTCTGTGTATCGCTTATGCTTCTGTGGTTTATGGATGGCCATTCCCTGCCACATTTTACTTTATTTATGCATTTGTTGCAGGCTTGCACCAGCCACTTGTCTTAATTTTCCCAGCACCATGATGGATCTTTGCAACCGCTAATTCTTCACCCCTTTCAAATTTATCTAAAGACTCAGATCCACCTATTAACAAACATATACACCACCGAAAGCATTTCCATAATAAGTTCAAGTCTAAGTCCTTTTATTAGTCACATCAAAGTAAATCAATTAGTAGTTATTTACATTACACTATCAGATATGTACTTCTCCAAATTAAGCAGGGTCATAAGTAGACCTGCATTTTAGGTAGTTAGACCCTAATTAGGAAGGTCAGCCCTAAATTTAGACAGACTTCTCCTATAAGGTAGATAAAACCCCTGTTATGTAGCTAGGTAAGTAAGGCCCCCATTATATATGTAAGTAAAACACGCATTAGGTAGGTAAGGCCCCTATTAGGCAGCTAGGTAGGTAATAACCCCATTAGGTAGGTAGGCTCCCCCTTAAGAAGGTAACTCCCCATTAAGTAGGTAGGTAGTTGTAAGGGTAGGTATTTTCCTTGTAATATAGTTAGGAACTCCACTAGGTAGTTAGGAACCTAGGTATCTCCCATTAGATAGATGCCTTACATAGCTAAGAAGTTAAGCCCTCCATATAGTAGGTAGGTGGGGCCCAAATTAGGTAGGTGGATTGGTAAGTAGGTGGTGAGTAGTTACGTAGGCAGGTAGGTAGTACACTCATTGGGAAGGTTGGAGGGTAACCCCTACCCCCTTTTTGGCAGGTAGGCCCCTGATTAAGTAGGTAGAGACCCAATAAATAGCTGTTCAATTTTACTCTAAGGGTGGACATCCAGCACTGAGCTCAGAATTTACATTTTTATGGAAGGATCATCTCAGTATCTCTCGGAGATTCTATCTTTGTCTAATGAAGATATTCGATGAACACCTGGCAGCCTTCTACTGATTTGCTCAATGGAAACTCAAGTCTTTTTAGCTACAGTAGCAAATTGAGTACTAGTACTATGAGCCCTGAGGAAAGAGGATATTTATTGACTTTCAGTCATATAGGCATATTATATAACCTTTCTGATCCAATGGGATATATAGAGGTTTTAGAAGGTTTCAGTTCTTTGAACTGAAAGGGATTCATAAGATGTTCTCAATCCTCCTAAAGAGTTTTTTTGCATTTGTATTCTTAGACATCTACTCATCTACTCATGACTAATATGCCCTCAGTTTTGTCTTCCTGTAAACTAAAGTCACAACTAAACACTGAAAGAGAGAACATCTGGTTGATAGATATTTATATATAAGATGGATATTTGGTCCTGACTGATGAAAGGAAAGAAAAGAGTACTTTATCTGGAAGGAAGTCTATTCATGGATCCCCTTGTGAGAAAGCCACAAGCACTGTGCCAGATACAATAAGTTTCCAAAAGGATATTAAAGGGGTTGTCTCACTACAAGGATTGCTTTTTATGTTAAAGATCTTGCAAAAACAAGTCAGTTTGCAATATATGTCCATTAACAGTTTCCTACTTATTCCTAGATATCCCCTCTTGTATGGAATGCATCAGCTCCTCAGATTGCTATAGCTACAGACCTGGCTTCTACTGCAGGCGAGTGGAAGCCAGTAAACACACCCCTGAATTCAAAGTGAAACCAAGAAAACAGTACTGATGTAAGATGATTCAATGTAATGAGACAACCCCTTTAACAAAGTCTGACACACTTCACTGACTTTAATGTGCTCACATAGAGCGAAATGTATGAATGGGACTGGGCCAGTTTTCTGGTGTGCCTTGAGCCAAAAAACCTGTTGAAGCCCTGTCCGACAGATGAACAGTCCCACACCAAAACCTTCTATGGAGGCCAGGGGCGTCACTAGGCTGTTTTATTCGGGGCTCGGGCCCCGAATAAAACCCCCTGTGCCCCGAGTCTCCCGGTGTCCAGGCCTCTGCGCTGGGCCTGGAGCACCGACTGGCTCTTCAGCTGCATGTGCGTCCGCTGGACCACACCCCAGCTGAGGGCTTCTGCGGGCAGAGAGCGAGCGCTCCCTGCCCCGCAGACAGTGTCGGCCCACGCAGGTCCTACACGCGAGGCTGCCGGGTCCCTCACAGCGCGAGGACCCGCCGCGGCTCCGTGCGCCTCCGCCGGCAGCGTCACGCTGACATCACGGCATCGCGACGCGGCCTGTCCTCGGGCGCCCAGCGCGTCCGAGGCCGTGCGCCCGAGGGGCGGCCGGAGGAGCGCGGGCTGAAGAGACGGAGCGCGCTCGCCGGGGAGTTAAGGCGAGTATTAATGTTTTATTTTTTATAGCGTTTACCTGCCTCAGTGCCCCTATATACTGCCTGTGCCCCTATAATGCCTGCCTGTGGCCCCCATATCCCTGCCTGTGACCCCCATATGCTGCCTGTGGCCCCCATATCCCTGCCTGTGACCCCCATATGCTGCCTGTGGCCCCCATATCCCTGTCTGTGGCCCCCTATATACTGCCTGTGCCCCTATAATGCCTGCCTGTGGCCCCCATATGCTGCCTGTGCCCTTTTATACCTGCCTGTGGCCCCCATATACTGCCTGTGCCCCCATATACTGTCTGTGCCCCTATATACCTGCCTGTGGCCCCCCATATGATGCCTGTGCCCCTATATACCTGCCTGTTGCCCCTATATACCTGCCTGTGCCCCCATATACCTGCCTGTGCCCCCATATACCTGCCTGTGGCCCCCATATACCTGCCTGTGGCCCCCATATACTGCCTCAGTGCCCTTATATACCTGCTTGTGGCCCCCATATACTGCCTCAGTGCCCCCATATACTGCCTCAGTGCCCCTATATACCTGCCTGTGCCCCCTATATACTGCCTTTGGCCCCTATATACTGCTTTGGCCCCATATACCTGCCGTGGCCCCAAATACTGCCTCATTGCCCCCATATACTGCCTGTGGCCCCATATACTGCCTCAATGACCCTATTTACCTGCCTGTGGCCCCATATACTGCCTGTGCCCCCCTATACCTGCCTGTGCCCCCCTATACCTGCCTGTGGCCCCTATATACTGCCTCAGTGCCCCTATATACCTGCCTCAGTGCTCTTATATACCTGCCTCAGTGCTCCTATATACTGCCTCAGTGCCCCTATATTCTGCCTCAGTGCCCCTATATTCTGCCTCAGTGCCCCCATATACTGCCTGTGGCCCCCATATACCTGCCTGTGGCCCCCATATACCTGCCTGTGGCCCCCATATACCTGCCTGTGGCCCCATATACTGCTTCAGTGCCCCTATATACCTAACTGAGGGGACTGCTATACCTAAAATGAAGGAGTTGCTGGAAATATGAGGATTCTAAGATATTTGTGTCCCAAACCTCAGGACGAGTATTGGCCGGGAGCAATCAGCATGAAGGTGTGAACCGGATGGAGATAAAAAGGGAAAGTAAACCCGACGCTGACAGAAAAGACGTCCCCCAGTGAGTTACTAAATGTAACAGCAGGGTAATCACTTATATGTTTGCAGAGTCTACATACAACTAGTATCTACCACTATATGGCCCCTGTATGGCGGTGGTATATATTAAATCAGAGCCTGTGTACAGCTGGTAGTCACAGGTGGGGGTCGCGTTCGGTCAGGGTCTGGCAGGAAAATTTTTTGAGCCTTAAGTAAATAATAGTTTTGGGTCTTTGGTTTTGTAGGAGTGTTTTTAGTCACAATCACTTGTCTGGTAGATTTGCTCCATGTATCGGGGATTATTTGGTGACTGTTTAGGGTATTGTCATATGAAGGTGAGAAGTTCTGAAAAAGTAAATTTGTCTTGGTGAGTTTAACTGTACAGTGACTGCTGAGGAGATGGACGGGATCTGTGTGGGATGTGCAGAAAATTAGTGACAGGAACAGAAGGTTTTTCTCTGTAAAGAAACATCCGCAGTTCACAATGAGGTGGGAAAAACACAAAGGGCCCGAGCCCGGATGTTTTAGGACCCTAGCAACGCCCCTGATGGAGGCATGTCAAGCCAGATTTGTACAATGCGCCACATTTATGAATGTGTCACGACATAATGTGGCTCAAAACTGTCATACCAATCCATACCAATTTCACAGTGCCGAGGTTGAGACAAATTTTGGTGTATACACTCAATGCACCACTTTTTGGTGCATAAATGTGTCTCGCAATAGCATACAATTATAAAGTGCTGTGAGACACTTTTATACATACTGACGAATGCTACACTAACTTATTAAGAAGTACAACTGTCAAGGTGCCACTTTTCATACATAGGGTATTAATAAGGTATGAAGACACAGCGCGTTTTTAGTGTGGTCATGATACAAGATAGGAATGTACCCCTCTACTGGTCACTTAAATTTGCCAGTAGCTTGTCCAGTTATTGTCACATCCTGGTCATGTGAAAACCACACCACTTATTCCTACTCTCATGGTTCCATTGTTTTTGATGGTAAGAATAGTACTGCAAACTGTGCTCCTCTTGCTGTTAAAAATACCAAAAAAAAGTATAAAGAACCCAAATATTAATGCTACTGTAAACAGAGCCTAAGACATGCACTACCAAGCATTCAAGTATACCTTTTTATTTTTACTCTAATCACAAATTAAGTAAATAATTTGTTCATTAATTATACTATACACTCCTATGGGAGTAGATTTTGGCTTTCTGCACAGTTTTGACTGCAGGGAATGTTGTCTTGGAAAATTTTTGACACATGAAATATAGATACAGCCATTTTAAAGATCCTTATGATGTGTGTCAAGTAAATTGGCAAGTTAATGTCTTAAAATTCATTGAGACCATATAAATTATCTGCCAACATCAACCTGGCTCACAGAAATGTACACAATGTGATTCCAAGCTGTAGGTCCTTCAATCAGTATTCACACCATAGTTTTGATGTTAAATAATAAATCTTTTAAAGATGCAGAAATATCATTGCACTTAGCAATATAAAATAAATTCATTTGTAGATTGCTTTTTGTTTTCAGGAAAAAAAAGGTATCTATTTAAAATATTTCAACCATAATAAAGAATTGTAACTCCCCCTATGTGCTACATTTTGCAGTTTCTTACTCGCAAAAAAAATATATATGTATATATTCCACTCACGTTACATGCGGCTCTGGGGATCGCAGTCCAATGCAGACAGAGACACAGACAGGTTGATCTGGTTCCAACACGGGTCCTCCCGTGTTTTATTGACACAACAGGTATACAGCAAAATGTATGCCAGATACAAACAGTATAGACAATCAAAACAAAACACCTGCTCGTATGAGCGCTGGCTACACAGTGCAGTTCCCTCACTACACCTTGTTCAGCAAACGGCTTAGGTGAGGTCCTGGATATCTCCAGTGAGATACACCTCTCAGGCCAAACTCCTTGACCTGTATGACAGACAGCCCTGGTCAGCTGACTAGCTGACTTATAACGGCTAGCCCAAATCCTGGTCAGGTGGAACAAGGGGAGTAGACACCCACCCAACGCTTTGCCTACTCCCAATAGAAGCCGTCCCGTGTTTTGGCTGAAGCAACCATACTACTTAGTAAACGTATGTTAACCCCTTTTTGAGTTCAACACAACACAAACTAAATGGCTTCTATTTCACCAAGGCCAGGTGACCTTGGTGACATGTTACCTACTCTCTTTTCCTGGTGTAAGCCAGAAATCTCGCTGGGATGTACACCCCATAAGGACCTTCCCAGCTGCCACCATTACATATCCCCCCCCCCCCCCCTCTGCTCAGACCTGTGGGGAGGAGCACCTTGTGCTTCCAGGCAATGGGTACGTGACAGTGCGTCCGCATTGCCTTGCTGGGAACCTGGGCGATGCTCTACACAGAACCTATAATCCTGTAAGCTAGGATCCCCCCCATCACTCTGGCATTTTTGCCCTTAAAATGTCCATCCCCTTTTAGTGGGGAAAAGGGCTTTGGGGCCAACCCCTTAAACTCCCCGGCCCCTCAGGTTTAAATTTAAAAGATTCCCAATTTCCCCCTTTTAAAGGGTAAAAACACTCCTTTCACGATGGGGTAAATTTTTTTTTGTGCCGCGGTTTTTTTACTTAAGTATACCCCCGGTTTTCTTCCCCATCAAACCCCCTGGGGCAGTACACCCCAGTTCCCGTTAGAAAGGGAAATTGCTTGTACCAAAAAATTCTGCCCCCTTTAAATCAGGGGCAAATTAACAATTTGGTCCTTAAAAAAAGCAAACCCCTTTTTAACTTTCTGAAAAAGTTTCCTCTGTTCCTTGTCCCAAATTAAAACCCAGGGATTTAGACCCTTTGGTGAGGTCTGTAAGGGGGGGGGGGCCAAAAGGCGAAAAATTTGGCACCCCAAAACCCTTTTATAATAAACCGGCCAAAACCCTAGAAAAGCCTTTAACCCGTCTTTTTTACCCCCGGCTTGGGCCCAAATTTTTTTATAGCCTCGTTTTTTCTATTGGGGTTTAAAATTTAAAATCCCCCACCAAAGTTAAAACCCCGTAACCCAAACCTCCTCAAAAGGTATGGCGCATTCTTGGGGTTTTTCCCGTGGAAAACCGCTTCCCCCAAGGACCCAGGGCAGCTTGAAAACCCTTTTTCCCGGTGGGGCGTTCCCGTCAAAAATGAAAAATGACTACCCTCATCTAAAAAATGCCCGCTGTGTATTTTCTATGAGGCCCTTTTGGGCAAAATCCAAACAACCTCTGGAATGTTTGGGCCGGGGAACCCTGGGGGCCAAAAGGGCAGCCCACATATTTAAAAAGACCTCGGGTTTTTAGAAAAAGCAGTTTTCCCCTGGCTGCCCTTTTTTAAGTTGGGGAAACCCGCCAAATAAACCCCTTAGTAAGGTCCCCGAGTGGGGAAAGTATCTTGGGGGCCCCTAACCTTTTTCCAATTTACTTTATCCCTTTGGCTTTGGATAAAGCATCAAAAAGGGAATTTCCCTTTTGCTTTTCTAAAGTAATTTTCAGAACCTTTTTTACCCTCGGGTTTGGGGAAATGAGGGGCCCATGGGGCTGGACCAAACCCCCTCTGTTTATTTTCTAAAACCCCCCAGTGACAAAATTTTTTTCCCAAAATTTTCCCCCGTAAAAGGCCCTTCTTGGGGCCCGGGCACACGATAGGGCCTAAACCTTTCTTTTTGACCTGGGTTTCCCTTTACTAAAACATGGGTTTATGATATGCCCTTTCTACCCGGTAGGGCCCAAAACACAACTTTAAAAACCCCCCCAGGGAACTCTTTCACCTCCTGTCCTGTACTGCGGCAAGGAGTCTGAATACGGGCCTCCCGGGAACTCAAGGGCAAGGGGCTTCCTAGGTTAAAACACAGCACCAAGGGGGTTTTTCCCGCCCCCCCGGGTTTTAAATAAATTAAAAAGTGGGAGAACTGGGAGTGGCTTCCCTTTTCCCCCCTATATACTTTTTAGTTCAACTTCATTAAACCTTTTTCCCCCCCTCATAAGGAAACCCCCGCCCTTTGCCCGAAATTTTTTCTTTCCGCTGTTTGGGAAAACCCGGGACCCCAAAACCCCGGTCCCCCTGGCTGGAAAAAGGGCCCTTTAAATTTTCAGACCCGGGTTTTACACTTGGCTTGTGCCCCCTTAGCCGCTGCAAAATTTCTCTTTAAAAAAAATTTCCCCAAACCGATGCAAAATTTTATCCTGCATTTCCCAAACATGTCAAAATTCCTGCGGTTTAGGTGTTTTCCCCCTGCCCCCCATTTCTTTTCTATTCCCCAAAAGACCCCCGGGATGCCTCCCTTTTTATTAGCTTTTAAAAAGGGGAAAACCCCTTGGGGGCCCTGCGAAAACCTCCTAATGGAGAACATTAGGGAAAGGCAAAAAGCCCTTCCCCGTCCTTCCCCTTTCCCCTTTTCTATCCTTTTTTGAGCCCCCCCTTCAAAGGGTTTTATTTAAAACCCTTTCCCACAAGGCCCCCTGCTGGGGGGTGATACAATGAGGGGCGCACCCGTGTAAATTTTGTAGGGACGACACACCCCCCCCTTTTTTTTTTAATTTTTACTCATAAAAGGGGTTTCCTGGGGCAGTGAGGATTTCCCTTTTGGGGGGCCCTGTCCGGGGGAACATGTGGAATATTTCCCCTTTGGAATCCCGTTAAAAGGGGGGTGTTTTCTAAGTTGGGGACGGCCCCGGGATAAAAGTGAGAGGTTTGTCAAGCACTACCAAAAAAGTGCGGTGGGGTTTTGGCGGGGAATTGGGGAATTTGGGCCCCACCCGGGCCATTTGCAATGTCTCAAAAAGGTTAGCCTTTAATTTTTTGGAAAGGGAAAAAGCGGGGTTAAAGGGATGTGGCCGAGGGGCATTAAAACCCCCCAGGGCAGGAATGACAAAACTTTCCCCCAAAAGTCCTTATATTAAACCCGACAAAAGGGAAAATTTGCTCAATGCCTCCTTGGGCCCTTTTCTACCCAAAATGGGGCCCCCCAAGCACAGTGAAAAAACCCAAAACTCCAAAGGGCCATGGCACTTTTGACTTGGGCCACAAATTGTTTTTTACCACCTCATCGGGGTCCCCTTTACCTATAACAGCAAGTTCCCCCATTAAAGCAAAAATTTTGGGGGAACCCAAAATTTTTGGGTTTTTCTTCTGGACCCCCATTTATAACCTTTAAAAACCCCTTCAAGGTTTTCTAGAAGGGGATCCCGTAACTGTTTTTTCCCCAAAGTTAAACCCCTGGGAAAAACCCGCAAGGTAGAAAACACAATTTCCGGGGAGTTTTCCTCCGAAACCCCCTGCCAGGGCCAAATTTTTGGGGAAAAAATAACAGAACCCCCCTTGGGGAAAAAAAACCCGTTACAGGACATCGGTTCGCACACTTTAGACACCCCTTTAACACCTTGGCCCCTTATTCTCCCCCTACCCTTCCAAAAAAAAGGGGAAAAACCCGGGCCCAATATCATATGGGTGGGATTAAATTTCCCCTTTTAAAAAAAAAAAAAAAAAAAAAAAAAAAAAACAAAAAAAAAAAACCCAATTCATGATTAACAGACCCAAAAGCTTTTCTACGGACTACGGCCCGGGGGGGAAAAATCTTTAAATGTCGCCATGAAAAACAGACCCCCCCCAGGGAAAAGGGGGCGGGGTTTTACCCGGGGCCACTAAAATTTGGTGGAAATAATTTTTCACCAGACACCCCGGACCATTTAAGGGCCCCCAAAAGAATGGCCTCCTCCCGGGAAATGGACACACTTTCCCCTCGCTCATAAAATTTCCTTTTGGGCACTACAAGGCCTGGGAAAAAAAGACCGCGCCTCCCCCAAAATCACATTCCCTGGGTTCGTAATCAAGGGCCCCCTTGGCCCACATGCCCCAAATTTCCCGGCAAGTGCCAGCAGACTACCTGGCCCCTGGGCCCGGGTAAATTTAAAAACCTTTTTGGATTGGCACCGTTTAAAAGGGGAAAGTCAAAAACGGCACCCCCTTAGCATGCGCTCTCCCCCAATAGCAGGGAAAAGCCCTTACCAATGCTGGTTTCTTTTGATTCCCGGGGCCATGCAGGTCCCCGGGGAAGTCCCAGTGGGGCCAAAAACCCTCCCCCATGGACACCAAGTCGTCCACACTCTTTGGATCAAGACCAAAGCAGCGCTGGGGGCTTCACTGGCAAGCACGGGGCAAATTGGTCCAGACGACCCGTTCCACATTTGGGGGGTGAGCTTTTTCTGGTGTACCCCCTTGCTGGAAGTTGGTAAGGTCGTACATCTGGGGCCTCGTGGGGTTTCCTTTGGGGCGTAACCCAGTTAAGACTCGCCTCACGAACCGCCCAAAGGGAACGCCAAGCCGGGCCAGGTTTTTTTCCTTCAGCCTTGTATACACCTGGGGTCCTGATCGCAGGTCAAAATAGGCCTTCTGGGGTTCACCGTCAGGAAGGGCCATACTCACCCCCTATCCTGGGGTGCTGTGCCCCCCCTGAATCCCCTAATGTAACCAGGGAGGGTCAAGTCGTCCCCCGCAGTCATTTTTGTCGCGCCCTTTGCACATCTGATGGGGTGCCACTGCAACCCCCGAGAATTTTCAAATGGAACACGATTCACAATACAGAATGGGCATTTTTCATCTCTTCAAAACCAAAATCTGTATTTTTACCCAATACAGGCCAGGACTGAATCAATGTATACCTTTCAACAAGTGGTAACTAGGGAACTTCAGAAATTACAATCCACTATGTCTCGAGTGCCTTCTAATCTGTCGCATTCTAGCCAACAAGCTTTGGCAGAGTTACAAAATATGAATGAATTAACTTTCAAAATGGCAGATAAGGGGGGCACCATAGTAGTTTTAAACCCAATTCTCTATATGAAATCACAAATGATGTCATTACTAATCTGATAAATGCACTTATCAACGATTGGGGGTTGATCCAACATCACTTTTTTTAGAGGGAAATAGTTTGTCTTTGCAGGAAGGATTACAATTAGGTATTTTTCTCTCAAGCTGAGGTGGATTATCTCACTGTTTTACATCCAGTTAAACCATTTCTGTATGGACTCCCTAAAATCCACAAAAGTGTTGATCTTCCCCCTATGAGACCCATTGTGTCCAGTATTGGGTCCCTTATTGAGCCTTTATGTGAATGGCTGGATTCATGCTTACAACCATTAGTACAACGTATTCCTGGGTTTTTGCAAGATACACGAGATGTCCTTAATTACATGTCAAATATTTGTTGGCAAGATCACTACTTGTGGATTACGTGTGACGTTGAGTCTCTGTATACTTCCATACCACTGGACGTCGCCATTTTTGCTTTAAAGTATCACTTTTCTCATTTTGGTAATTTTTCTCCTGATTTGCAGGTTTTCATTGTTACGATACTCGAATTCCTCATGACACACAATTATTTTTTGTTTGATGATAAATTTTACTTGCAAAAACAAGGTGTGTCCATGGGGGCCAAGTTTTCCCCAGCATTGACCAATTTGGTCATGTCGTGGTTTGAGTATATGTATGTGTTTTCAGATTTGAATCCTTTTGTTGGTGACGTCCAGTGGTATGGAAGATACATAGATAACATGTTGCTTATTTGGCAGGGGTCATCGGATGCTGTACATTTATTCGTACAGTATCTTAATAATAATCCATGCAATTTAAGATTCACTTACCATATTGATTGTACTAGTGTTCCATTTTTGGATCTTGTATTGAGTGGACATCCAGGCAAATTAATTCAGACTAAATCATATCAGAAAAAAGTTGCGGGCAATACCATATTACATTTCAATAGTGATCATTCAAGACACACTCGTTTGGCTATTCCGGTTGCGAGAACTCACCAGGGCCAAGCGTAATTGCACATCTAAAGAAGATTATGCTAGGGAATCCCAAAATATTTGCCAACGCCTGTCCACCAGGGGATATCCACAAAGGGCCTTACAACGTGCCCCGCACAATATGGATAAAAAGTCCAGATCTCATTTGTTACAATCTCAAAAACCATCACGTCCAATATTAATATCCCACTGTAGTGATAGAACAAAATGCACATTTTTTCTCAGATTAAAAAAATAATCCAGACCAACATTGCTATTCTACGAGATGATCCCATTTTGCAGGAGGTTTTATCCAACGGATGCCAAGTGGTGGCCAAATGTTCTAAAACAATTGGTAGTCATGTAGCTAAAAATTATTTTAGCTCCAAAAGTACACCCACCACATGGTTCAAACAATACGGTTTCTATAAGTGTGGGTCTTACCCCTGCAAAACATGCACATTCTCACAGGTTATGAAATCTTTTGAGGTACCTGGGAAAACTTATGACATACAACAATATCTTAATTGTAATACCACTGCTGTGGTATATTTAATTCACTGTACAGAATGTGACTTACATTACGTGGGTTCTACATCCCGCAAGTTAAAAGTTCGTGCATGCGAACATTTAAATTATATACATAATCCTGGCTTCCGGAGTATTTCCAATGCAGCAAAACATTTTATACAAGTACACAATGCTAGTGATAAATTTTTCCGTATTTTTGCTATTGAACAAATTAAATTATCAAAACGAGGGGGAAATTTAAATCGTTTGCTCAGAGATAGAGAGGCATTTTGGATGTTAACCCTAGATACATTTTGGCCACGCGGATTAAACATCCGCAATGAAATATTATATCATTATTAACGTTACGGTGTTGTTTAGGATACAATTGTGTTTTCTTTGACACGGGCATTGGTTCTCTCTCTCTTTCTTTGAGATAACTTTATGTATTATAGGACAAGAACAATGTTGTAATAATATGGCTATGTTCATTAATACTCAGTACTCTTTTCATTTTAGGCAATTGTTTTTAATTTGTTGCTTTTTCCTCCCTAAGCGCTTCCCCTGCTGTGTCTCATGCACGGCCTGACTGTCATACTTTATGGCTACGGAGCATATACTTTTTGATTCCGGCCGCCGCCAAGAGGCCGTGATAACGAAGCTGTGCGCAAATTGCGCATGCTCGGGAATCTTCGGCATCTTTCGGCCGGACAGCACGTCATCATTGAGTGCCGTCGGCTGTTTGATGTGTCATTTTCACGAGTCCGTGTCCGAGCATGGCGGGGGAAGGCCGCTCAGGTGAATAACGTTTAGCTAGTTACGGTGTATGCTATATATTGGTTGTTGTTTGTTGAACTTGCATGCCATGACTAAGGGGGTTCACCCCGAAACGCGTCGGCTTTGTTGCCTGTGATGCACCTTTTTTAATGTTCTAATAAAGATCGGTTTTATTCGTTTGGAATCGCTGGATCACCTCCATTTTTTGTTTGGCTACTGTTTCCTACCACCGGGAAGATCCGTGCGATCCAGGACATAGGATTAGTGAGCTGGCTTATCCTTTGTATATATTAACCCCTGAGATGCCTCTGGTCTCTCGGTTAAGGCTTGCAGAGTCTGGTTCATCATGCGCTGTTCTGTGGCTGTGGCCTGGTGCACCTGCAGCAGCAGACGATTGGTTTCATGCTGGGCCTTTACTGCTTCCTCATGCACCTGTTTTTGTTGTGCACTGGCTTCCTGTTGTGCAGTAACCACTTGTTGGAGGTGGAGGTTTGACTGGATTAACTGTTTAATCAGCTTGTCCATTTTTGCGGTTTCGTCCTGCAGTGTAGTGGCAGGTTTAACCCAGGACATGGTTCACCACGCTCCCTCTGTCTGTCTTTTTAAAGTGCCCGTTGCATCCTCCACCATGTGTAAGCTTCCACTCACGTTTAGATGCGGCTCTGGGGATCGCAGTCCAATGCAGACAGAGACACAGACAGGTTGATCTGGTTCCAACACGGGTCCTCCCGTGTTTTATTGGCACAACAGGTATACAGCAAAACGTATGCCAGATACAAACAAAATTGAAAAACAAAACAAAATGCTTGCTCGGCTGAGCGCTGGCTACACAGTGCAGTTCCCTCACTACACCTTGTTCAGCAAACGGCTTAGGCGAGGTCCTGGATATCTCCAGTGAGATACACCTCTCAGGCCAAACTCCTTGACCTGTATGACAGACAGCCCTGGTCAGCTGACTAGCTGACTTATAACGGCTAGCCCAAATCCTGGTCAGGTGGAACAAGGGGAGTAGACACCCACCCAACGCTTTGCCTACTCCCAATAGAAGCCGTCCCGGGTTTTGGCTGAAGCAACCATACTACTTAGAAAACGTATGTTAACCCCTAATTGAGGTCAAAACAACACAAACTAAATGGCTTCTATTTCACCAAGGCCAGGTGACCTTGGTGACATGTTACCTACTCTCTTTTCCTGGTGTAAGCCAGAAATCTCGCTGGGATGTATACCCATTTAAGGACATATATATATATATATATATATATATATAAAATGAAAAAATATAATGCAGCACTCAAAATTGCGATAAGGGGTGCACGCCGAAGGGTATTAGACCAAAAACCCTAAATATGTAAAGTAGAAAAATCCACAGCACTCCAGTTCAGGTAAAAAAGTGAAAAACTGTGATTTATTCACCCATGCAAGGCAATGTTTCAGCTCTACAATAGAGCCTTTCTCAAGCAATGTGGTACATACATAGGAGGTAATTTATACCAGAATACATAATTAACATGTTCATTTGATCATTAGTGAAAAACATATAAAATGCATATTACATAAATATCCAAATCTATAGTGTCAAACAACAATATTCAAATGAGTGACAATAATAACAAAGCAAGTGCAAAAATGTAAAACAATCTATTATAAATATATATAGTGTACAATATAGTATAATTAAACAATTAATATCACATGTGCAGATAGTGATTAAAAGTAGTCAAAAATAACGTGAACAAACACTCACCATGGATACAACCTAATACAGCATGTTTACGGCATCTATGCCGTTAAAGTGCGCATGTCTGTGATGTAAAAGAACATGACATCATGCCCATACCAGCAAAAGACAAAAAAATCACCATGCGCATGCGCGAATAAGCGTGCAAGCGCATAAAATGGCAGTACCCTTACTAAGCCCTAGAGCTTAATGCACATGCGCGAACTCGCGCAATAACAACAATATTAACCGGAGATCATCCGGATAAAAATAAAATATAAAATAAAGTAAAATAAAAGCTGGGATTAATCACAGGTAAATGTAATAGGTATACCCCACATAGATATATTATAGGAGGCTTAACAGGGACAAAATAAATACTACGTCCTATGCAGGGGCTAAAGATACCAGGGAATATGACCCAAGAAGAGACACATAACCTTGCATATGCGGTTAAATATGAGTATACCACCATCCAATTATGGACCAGCGGATACCCACAGAAACCAACCAGTAGCCACCTGTGTCAGACGGGTTGATATACCGTTATCCCAAATGGGACAAAACAGAATACCTTCCATAATAGTAAAGCAAGTCCCATCATGAACAAGGGGGGGGCGCAACACTAAAGAGCAGCGCTACCAATATAACCTGTAATAAGCACCCAACAAATATATATATATATATAAAAATAATAAAAAATAATAATAATATTAAAATAATAAGGATAAAGAAAAAATAATTTTATTTAAAATAATTAAAAATATATATATATATTAAATACAGAAAAAAATCAGAAAAAGACTATGTTTATATCCAAGGTGAGAATTCATCCACAAACAATCCATTTAATTCTCAATCCTCAAAAGTCCATCTGAAAAAAAATTAATAGAAAATATAAATTAATATATAAATATGCAAATACCACACTTACAATTAAAGAAAGAGACATAAAAATTACTCAGAACAATAAAGAATAAGCATAAATCACATGTTCGGCAATATTTTGAAATCCACATTTAAACCAAATGGTTGTAAGGTATTTATATGAAAAAATCCAATATAACTCTCTCCGTTTAAGTGCAATAACACGATCACCTCCTCTCCTATGTATTGGAATATAATCAAGGAGCATGAATCTCAAATCCTTTTCACTATGTCCTGCTTCTGTAAAATTCTTAGATACAGGCAAATCCATTCTTTTCTTTCTGATGGTGTATCTATGTTGATTAATACGTGTTTTTGCACTGCATCTAGTCTCT
The DNA here is from genome assembly GCA_025379985.1 of Phyllomedusa bahiana. NCBI lineage: Eukaryota > Metazoa > Chordata > Amphibia > Anura > Hylidae > Phyllomedusa > Phyllomedusa bahiana. The sequence goes on from JAODAL010013955.1 coordinate 68,541, forward strand.
CCAATATACACAGGGTTACAAGGACACCAGAGGGCATATATAACCCAATCTGATGTACAAGTCAGGTAATATTTGATATTACACTCAAAACCAGTCTTGGGATGGACAAATGTATCACCTTTAATCATTAAGGGACAATTGACACAAGACAAACACGGGAAAGAGCCTTTTCCAGACACTCCAAAAGATTTCTGTCTCACTATCATCTTAGATCCAACATCTGATTTTACTAAACGATCTCTCAGATTATGACTTCATCTATATGACATTAAGGGCATGTTGGCAAATATATCAATGCCACTGTATGATTTTTTGATAATGGGCCAATATTTCCGAATAACATTAGTAATTTTTCCACTGTAATCGTTACATGTAGAAATAAACGGAATCCTATTAGCCTGCTTGTGTGTTCTACCTTTAAAAGTGTCAGCTCTAGATAAATTCTTCACTTTAGTTCGATGTAACGCTAGTAATTTTTTGGGATATCCACGTTGACGAAAATTATTAACCATCATATCCAATGCTGAGTCAACATCACTCTCTTGGTCAACTATCCTTCTCGCCCTAAGCATCTGACTAAAAGGTAGAGAATTAATTATACGTCTGGGATGGCAGCTATCATAGCGCAATATTGTATTACAGTCGGTACTCTTAACAAATAAATCAGTATGTAACTTATTATCGACAATTGAAACTTTAGTATCCAAAAATTGTACAAAATCCTTAGAAGATGTTAAGGTAAACTTCAAGCAAGGATCAATTTGATTCAAAAACTGATGAAAGAGAATAAGCTCATTCTCCGTACCCAACCAAATCAAAAAATATCATCTATGTATCGCCACCACCCCAGCACATGGCTGAAGTGGTGAGACACATAGATCTTTAACTCCTCTAACCAAGCCATATATAGGTTCGCATAGGATGGAGCAACATGCGAACCCATGGCGGTTCCTTGCAACTGTAAATAAAAAGAATCAGCAAACAAAAAATAATTACATGTCAAAATCAAATCCAAAGGAGTCATTAAATATTCACAACAAGTACCGAAAAATCTGACTGTTGTAAAAAATAACCAATAGCTGTCTTACCCCTTTCATGGTTAATTGAAGTGTATAACGAAGATGCCAAAATTGCTCCATCCGGAACATAAATATCCTTGATTTTCAACAGAAAATCAGAAGTATCACGTAAATATGATTTCATAATGTATACATGCTTAGATAATACACGGTCAAGAAAAATAGATATGTTACTCATAATACTACCTTGTCCGGACAAGACCTTATGCAATCCGACAACCATTCACTACTGAATTAGAACATGGATTTTAGACACCACCCAAGGCATGAAAAAAAAGGATGAACAATTTCATTCTTTTAAGTGAATCCTCATTGGATCCTGCTGGAGATGGGGGACAAGGATTAGCCCCCGCACCTAATGAGGCTAACCTGCGTCCAAACAAGGGCTGAAAAACGCCTCAGTTAAGTTAAAATTCTCTGCAGAAATTGGAGGAGTCACCTCCGATTTCTGATGGGAAAGCTACATCTGACTTTTCTGTCCGATGCATGAACATACCCTAAGAAGATTGACCTGTCAATCAAAAGGTGTAATATATGCTATAAAGTGCCCATGCAGAAAAATATGTGGGCAGAACTAAACGATCATTAGCCACCCGCGTGAGGGAGCATGTATACAATATAAGAAGAGGCTATCTGGGACACCCATTATCAAAACAGTTTAAAGTTCTACATCAAAGTTCATTAGTAAATACTGTCTTTTTTGGCATTGAGAGAGTGAAACTGGACTGGCAAAAGGGTGATCTAATAAGTAAGATGTCCAGAGCAGAAACAAGGTGGATTTTTAATTTTAATTCACAAATACCAAACTGTTTGAATTCAGATATTGAACTATTTGCGTTTAAGGTTGTTCATTTACAAAAATAAAAAAGGTTTCCCAATTTTGGAATGTTTTACCGAAAAAGGGGCTTTTTTCACCCGTATTTCCAAATTCCTTTTTAAAATTTACGGCCCCGAAAAAGGGGATTTTAATGTAAAGGGCCCTTAAAAGTACATCACTTTGTCGTTGCCGTTAATTTGGATCCCGATCTGCCGGCTAGATATCACTGCAAAACCCACATTTTATGTTTTTTATTTTTTTTCTAAAAACCACCAAAAGATTAATTAAAAAGTCTTTTTTAAAAACCCAAAATATGCCCCGGGTTTTTTAACTAACCATTTTTTTGGGGGGGGGGGGGGCGGGGTATACGGGAAAGACTCAAAGTCCTTAACTCTGACCTTTTTTCCAGCTTTTAGGGAACCTTTAAATTTTCCTCCTTCAGTTTGTAGAACTAATGGGCACTGTTTACAATAAATAAATTTTCTTTTAAAAACCAAGTAAGAAATACAATTTAAAAAATTTTATTTTAAGTTTAATTTACCTTTAACTTTCCAGGATTTTAAAAAATGTAATGAAAATCACTGAAATTTTGCAGTAAAAAAAAATTCAGTTTTGAAACAAGCCCGGAAATAAAGGGACATGTTTAATTTAAGCTATCAATTTCAAACAAAATTTTTTCAATAGTATTCCTTTTTTGCTTTAAAGAAACAGAGATAATACAAATGAAGCCAAAGTAAAAAGGAAAAATAAATTCCAATTTGTTTGGTTAATCTTGCCCTAAAAAGAATATATAAAAAGAGAACTGACTTGGTGAATTTTTAAGGGTTAAAAAATTTTTTTAGAGGAGAATGCTTTAGGTGACGATTTTTTTACGCAAATTAAACCAAAAAGGGATGGTTGGAAATTTTAAAAGCCCAGGCGTAAAAGGCAAATCTGTGATCAATCTATTAAGATGCCCCTTTTTTGGCGTTTTCCTTTTAATTTTGGCGGCCACAAATCGATTTCGAAAGGCCGGGGGAGGGGTGTGGGGGAGTTGGACTGGGATTTTATGGTTGCTTTGGGGGGCTGGGAAAAAATCAATGCCTGTTTTCATGAACAGGTTCCGTTCACCTAGTTCTTTAGAAATCTGAAGAAGGACGTGGCTTCCCTTGTGTTCCCAAAACGCCCAAAAAAATTTTAATTTTTTCTTCACAGAGAAACTCTACTTTACTGTGACCCCTTCTTATTTTAGTTAAAAGATTTTGGAAGGTTTTTTTTTATAGTTAGGTTTAAGAAATTTAAAGGGAGAAAAAACGTTTTTAAAGCAGGGAGGGACGGGGGGAGGGAAAAAGGGGGGGGGGGGCCCGCGGGGCGAACACAGAAAGCTATATAAGAAAACTTAAACTTTCTTTTTGAAAATTTCCTGTTATTCAGCCCTGAAAACTTTGGGAAACTTTTTTTTAAAAATCATTTTTTGTTTTAGGTGAAAACCATTTTAAAAAATTACAGTATACATTTCAGATAGGGTGTCATTTCAATTTTTGCCAATTCCACCTTTGTTGAAAAAATTACCTTGTCTTAAAAAAAAAGAACAGGCAATCAGCACAGGTGATGGTCCCAAAAATACCTTGTAAAAGATAAATTTCAGATCCGTGTTTTTTAAAAATTGTTATTAGCAAGCTGGCCGTAAATCTTAAAACAGCAATTTTTTGTCACCACAGTGAATTGAAAGGGTTGCAAAAAATACCGTGTTTTTTTTATAGAAAAAATAACTAAAAGTGTTTTTTGCATTTTTGCCCAGTCCGATTTTGGATAGAGACCCTTGCAGTTAATTTGAATCCAGAAATTTTGTTTTGATTAGAGGGTTTAGAATACTGTGATTTGCCCGTCTTTTAATAAGAATTTCCAAAACATTCCATCCCTTCTCAATTTTTATATTTCTGAACAAAGGAATTGCAGGTATAAAGCGAGCAAAAGGGGGTTAGACTGGGGGTAGGGGTACGAGAGAAGGTGCTCCTTTCCCGTTGCTGGCGACAACAGCTTTGCCAAAGGGATCGTCAGTTGCAGGCCCGTCCCCTGTCATCGCTGGCTGGGCCCCTGGAATCCAGTAACGAAAAAAGCGCGCCAATCTGTCCTTCAGTGGTTAATGCAACCTGCATCAGCTCTTACCCCCTCGCCCTCCCATCATGGCCCCCAAAATGCGTCATCACACGCAGCATGGATCAGGGGTTTTGGGGTATGTGTGGTCCAGAATAGGCATAGTAAATGTTCATTTAAAACAAAAAGGTGGTGAAAGATCCTTTTTTCCCGGGCACTTTTTAATCTGGGGTCAGAAAAGGTTTAATGTCATACTGCGGTCCAGGACGGGGTATAGCAATGTCCAGTTAACAAAATGGGGGTTTGAAAGCCCCCCCTTTTCCGGGCACTTTTTAATCTGTGGGTCAGACAGGTTAAGGGGTCTGCAGCGGTCCAGGACAGGGTTGTAAATGTCCAGTTCAATAAAATGGGGGTTCAAAGGGATACTTTCTTCCGGGCATTTTTTAAATTTGTGGTCATGCAGGTTTTTGGTCATACTGCGTTCCAGGACGGGGGAATTCCAAGTCCAGTTAAAAGTAAAATGAGGTTCAAATAAAAACCTGCCTTCTGGCACTTTTTAATTTGTGGGTGATGCATTTTTAAGGGTCATGTTGGTACAAGAAGGGATGGGGAATGGTGTTTGAGTTTTTTTCTGTGGGCTTTATAGCCTAAGTTTGTCCCTAAGATGTAGCAGGTTCCTTTTGCTGTTGGGGCTGTTAATTCCAGCTTCTCCCAGCCCTTTTTGGGTGTAAGAATGAAGGTGTTGTTGTTTCCCCATAGACTTAATGGTCACGGAGATGAAAAACACCCAAAAACCTTATGATGGTGGGCCCACTATCGACTTTTTGCCCGATGTCGAAGCCAACGTAATCCTCAACACTAGTGCTGAGTTTGTGAATATAGGGTTATTGATAGAGGAGAGAAGCTGGCTCTGTGATATAAGGGTTTTATAGGGGTAGGGAAGAAGCGGGCTTGTATATTAGGGTTATATGATAGAGGAGGGGGAAAACATAGTTCTTTGGATTTGGGTTATACCACAAAGGGGGGATTGAGGCTAAATAAAGAGGAAGGGATGAGCTTTGGGAAAATTATAGGGTTAATGATAAAGGGAAAAAGTGAGCTCTGGATACATAGGGTCATGGTAAAGGAGGAAGTGGCTCTGTAAATTTTTGGGGATTAGGATGGGCGAATTGATTCAACGAAGTGGAAAACGTTTAGAATTTCGGAAAACTTCGGTTTAAACGAAGTCGAAGTTTGGGGGCTTGGGTGAACGAATTGCTTTTGTTTGATAAAATGGCTGCGAGCACATGGCGTACATGGGGCAAAGCACTCTGGGAGGAAGAAGGGATACCCCTGATGACATGTGAAGATAAGCCAATCAGAGCCGGCGGGATACTGTGACTCACCGCATATATAGTCCGGGCGCGGTGGGAGTCATACCGCTTCACTGTATGACCCGGGAAAAGGTGCTGCCGCGGTGATTGTTCTGGGAACTGTTTTTTTTTACAGGATTTTTGTGGGGTGTCCAGTTTGTCTCGAGAATGTTCTTTTAAATGTTCTATTTCTGATTTTTTGGGTATTGGTTAAAAATCCAGTGTCGTCCATAAGCTGCTTAACATTTAAATATATTGCCACACACATTAAAAATATCCTGGGGGGAAACAAAAGCCTTCCCTTTTGTATTATTAAAGAAACAGCTTTTTTAAAATACAAATCCACTTATTTTTGGCCGTAAATTTTCTTGGCGCAAATTTAATTCGGGGGGGTTAATTAAGCTTTTTTTGTTTTGCTGGTGTGCTGACCCCAAGAAACCGTCATTTTTAAACGCCAAAAAATAAAACATTTTTCCTGTACATAATTCCAAGAAAAAGGTTAATTACAACTGTATCTCTTTTTTGTGTAGGTAGAAAACAGCAATTGTAACACGTACAAAGTGTATTTGTGGTTTCCCCTAAATTCTTTTGCCAAATTACTCCAGGGGTTAATTAAGGTTTGTTCGCAGTTGTATCAGTAAAAAAAACTTTTTTTTTACCACCACAGAGAATTCTGTACTTTTTCTTTCCAAGGTTAAAAAAACCTGTTTGGTTTTATATTCAGTAAAATAAAGATTTTTTTAAAACGGCAATAAAAAAGTAAATTTTTTGCCCATTTGTGGGCGCAATTTATACCCAAAGGGGTTACCAAGCTTGTTAGGGGGTTCATTTGGCGTAAAATAAAGGGGTGTTTTTTTATATACAGATATCTTCATCAAACAGTGTCTGTCATTTTGAACAAACGTATGAAAGCAAGAGGTGGGGGCTATTACCTCGAGTGGCAAGGGCACAAACATTCCCAGGCCCAGGTCGCGCACGAAAGGGGAGTCGCAGCAGGGGTCACTTGGTGAGGCCACAACTCCGCGTCATTGCGCCGTGTACTGACTTGCAACCCCAAGGGTTCTTGTTGGTTGACTGGTCACCCAAATTCCTCCCGAGACATTGCAACCCCCCCCAAGAGTCGGGGGGAAGTCAGACACAACCCTTAGAAGGGTAACGGGAAAGCGGGTCAGGGGGCCCTCACCTGCCTCAACCCCGCCCGTCCCCACCCGGCCCCCTCAGCCGAGATCTACTATGGGGCCAGGGTCAGCGCCACTTTTAAAAACGGGGGATGAAATTGAGGAGGGAAACCAGAGCTATTGGCAGGAAGAAAGGGGCCAATACCCCCTGCTTCTTGCAGTAGGCGGAAAGTTAAATTTAAAGGTGGCATGGGAGGTAAAGTTGTAGGGGTCACTCTGATCCCAAAGACCGGTGAGAGGCAGAGTGACGATGAAACACAAATAGTGATATTTACCCCGACCGCATTGGGAGCGGGTGAGGAAGGGCTTATCAGTCAGGGAAGAGAGCGCCAGCTTGGTGTCAGGCAGCGCGCAGCCGAAAGTGGGCTTTGGGGCCAATAGTCACAGGATAGCCCAGGTAGGCGGGGAGCCAAGCGGCCACGGGGTTTTAAAAAAACCCGCTCGAGGTCCAAGAAAGTAGCGGCACGGGGGTAGGGGCAGCGGCGGCGGGGTAGTCATCAGGGCGGGGGTTTGGGCGGTAAAAACCCCCGATACTGGGTGGTGTGGCTTTTTGCTAAGACACCGGGAAGAGCCAAATATTGGTATTTGTAGAATTTGTAAGCAGAAAGGGAAGCGTGGCCCAGGGAGCAAAAAGTTGATCCCGGGCCCCTGGTAACACATGCGCGTCACATCGGGGGCCCCTGGGAGAAATGGCCAATTGGGGCCCCACCCTGCCGCCGCAGCAACGCAGCAGCGCGCCCAGTGGCACGCATGCCATTGCAGCCAGTCAAGGCTCCCCCCACTCTGCAGAGGAGCGTTTCTCTTTGACATCATGCTCCTGCTCTCGCTTTCATGGCCCACGGGCGTTCAGCGAGGCATTAAAAAAGAGACAACAGTATGGTCCAACCATCCCCAAGGGCAGCAGTGACCCCTGCTCTGTCAATTGTTTGGGACTGAGTCCCCCTTTCCCCAAATGGTGGACTCTGCACGTTCAGAGAAAATGGCTTGGTCGAGCCAGATGGAGAGTTCCAAGCCGTAATTTCTTTTCCCAAAAAAAAAAGGGGGAGTACCAGCACTCATAATATGTAGAAAAGAAAGGTGGGCCAGTCCCTTTTAGTTATCGGGTTTTTTTCCAAGGTGCAGGGGAGCGGGAGGGCTGGGCGTAATACGGTCAGGAACGTACCCTGCCCTTTTCGGCCCACTGGGTGGGTTCCGGCCCAGGCACCCAACAACTGGACAGGGACGGCGCTTTCTCCTCCCCCGTTGTCAAAAAATGCGGCTCCTGCGCCAAGTCCACTCCCCCTCCTCCACCACCATTCGCCTCCAAGTACTGCTCCTCTACCACATGTGTAGGGACGCGGTGACGCATTCTACACCTGGGTTGCCTCGGGAACAAAATCACCCGGGGAGGAATGTCCCCGTAATTTTTGCAAGAAACGATGTGCGGCTTTCTCCGCGCCAAACTGCAAACGGAACCATGGTGAGGACAATGGGAGGAACATGGGCCGCGCTGCACCGAGGGGGATGGTCCATGCGCCCCCGCATGGCGCAGTGTTCAATTGGGTTTTAAAAGGTTCCGAAGTCTTCCACCAATCTTTAGGACATTTTGAAAATGGGGCCAGGAAACTGTGCGCACTTTTCCTTCGACAAACCCGGAACACCCTTCGAGTTGCAGCGGCAGGGAAAAAAGGGCCTCCCCCAAAAACCTCTGAAAGCATGTTACCGTTGGAAATTCCGCCTGCCCTTTGGACCGACTGTATGAACAGAGAAAGGCCTTTAAGATTTTTTGATGAACCGGGGAAAGAAAACTCCCCCGTGTAATTGATGTCACCGTGGGCTCTGGTGACACCTGCCTTTTTTTGAGGCCATTCGGGAGGCCACTTATTTGTCTGCCAGGACTACGGGGAAAAAAAGTCATTCCATGCTTATATCCTGAAAGTGCTAAAAATCTTTCTGGGCAGGGGGACTGGGACGTGGGGATTTTCATCTCCGCCAATGAGTCCGTGGAGACTGAAAGGGGGGAGGAGGGGAGGCATTTGGGGAAAGCATTGTCGGTGAATGAGTGGGGTTTTTTTACCCCCGGGACAAGGAGGAGGGAGCAGGAGCAGTGGGGAGCTAGATGAGATGAGGAAGCCGGGGGAGATGACCCGAAGCCCGTGGCAGTATAAGTGGAAAAGGGGGGCAGGGACCCCTCGGATTCATTGTTCAGATGGCCCGCAGCATGCTGATTTTCCTGGCTATGACAGCCTAATAGTCAGCATCCCGGGAGGGATACTTCTGCTCCCACCCTATTGGACCCTCGCTACCGGTCCAAAATGGGAACCTTTTTCCCCGCTATTTTAGAGGGAACAAACCAAATCATAGGGAAATCCCCGGTATCAGTTGGCCCTGCCATGTGCGGCCCTCGTTTCCCCTTTCAGGTCTGACGGGGGGTTCTTAAGCGTCCGTATACTGCCGCGGCTTCGGGGGGAAGGGGGGGGGGGTGGCAGTACCCGCTCCATAGCAGCAACCTAAAGTCTGGAGTCCCTGTGGCCATCTTTCCCCCCCCTAGTGAGGAGGGCAGTCGCCGCAGCCCGCAGCAGGACCTGGGGAGACCCCGAAAAACCCAAAAGGGGGTTTCCCTATTGGAAAAGCACTCTCCACCCCCGTTAGAAACCGTGGACATGGGGCAGCCAAAACGGGTGTGTGGGCGCAACTTGCCGGTTGCAGTGGAGAAAGGTCCTGCCCGGCCAGTAGTGTAGCATCAAACGGGGGTTCAGTGCAGGGGGGCCCTCGTTACCCAAAAGGAAACCGCTTTTTCCACGGTAAATGTGGAACGACTACCTTTGTCAAATGAATCAGGGTGGAGGCCCGGATTTCCAACATAATCCCTTGGCGGGCAGACTACATCACCATGACCCCCCACCCAAATTGTAGAAATGAGTCTGGGTTCAATACCTCCCCACCACTAATTTTTATGCCCCCACCGCCCCGAGCCCCAAAAATTTCTGATAGTTTCCCATCTGCCCCCAAACCTCTTTACCAGGACTGGATTGCCCCCCCCTAACCTCTGTCATTTTGCCATGTTGACCTCAGCTGCTGCTGTCATGCCTCAACTGGTTCATTGTGCCACTCTCTGACCTATGCTGTTGCCCCCCCGCCTTTACCCTCCCTTTTGTCATTGGTGCCCCCCTTTTTGGCCTCTCCAGTTTTTGCCACCCCCAAAGTGATTTTGGCCCCTTTCGGACCTCATGCTGTGCGGGGGGCTGCCCTGACCTAAAACACTGGTCATTGTTTCCACTTGTGGTATTCAGTTTTTCCACCCCAGAATTATTGTGCCACTGTCTGACCTCGATCTGCCGCCGTCACCCCCACTCTGTCATTTGTGCCACTCTGTGGCCTTTTTAGTGTTTTGCCCCCCAGAAGTCTTGTGCCCCCTGTCTGACCTCATGCTGTGCTGCCGTGTACACACTGTTCATTGTGCCACTGTTGACCTCATCTGTGCTGGGTTCTGCCGTGACGTACACCTGTGTCATTGTGCCATCTGTGGCCTATTCATTTTTTGCCCCCTCCAGAAGTATTGTGCCACTTCTGACGTCATCGCTGTGCTGCCTGCAAACACCCCGGTCATTTTTGCCAACTGTTGACCCATGCGCTCTTGGCTGCTTTCCTGACCCCCATACTTTTCCCCTTTCCCCCTCTGTGGCCTATCCCGTTTTTGCCACCTCCAGAATGCATTGTGCCCCGTTTACCTCATGCTGCTGCTGTGGCGCTGCCCTTTACCTCCCACACTGTTTTCATTTCCACTGTCGACCTCATTTCTCGCCGCCGTCACCTCCACTCTGTCATTGTGCCAACTCTGTGGCCTTCTACGTTTGCCACCTCCAGAATGTCATTGGGTGCCCCGCCTACCCTCTGGCTCTGCCCCGTGGCTGGCGCCGTGACCCCACCCCAACCGTGTTTTATTGTGCCCTGTCTGATTCATGTGTGCTTTGGCTGCTGCCGTGACCCCCACACGGTCATTTGTGCCACTGTCTACCCCCCCTCATTTGGCTGCTCTTTGCTGTGCCGTGACCTCCACACTGTTTTCATTGCCCACCTGTGGGCCTTACCCCCCTTTTTTTTCCCCCTCCCCCGAATTAAAATTTTCCACTTTCACCTCATGCTGCTCTTGGCTGCTGCCGTGACCTCCCCACTGTGTCATTGTGCCACTGTTGGCCCCTCATTTTCTGTGCTGTGGCTGCTTGCCGTGACCCCCACCTTTTTCATTGTGCATGTCTGACCCCATGCTGCTGCTGTTGCGCCGTGACCTAACACTGTGTCTTGTGCCACTGTCTGACCCATTCTGCCCCCCCGTGGCTGCTGCCTTTACCTAAAAAAACACGTGTCATTTCCCACTTTGGCCTATCCTGTTTTTCACCTCCAAAATTTCAGTGCCACTGTCTGACCTCATGGTGGTGGTGCTGCTGCTGTGACCTACACACTTTTGCATTTTGCCACTGTCTGACCTCATGCTTTGCTGGTCTGTCCGTGACCCCACACACGTGTCATTTTGCCACGTCTGACCCCATGCTCTGCTGTGGCTGCTGCCGTGACCTACACACTTTGTATTGTGCCACGTTGACCTCATGCTGCTGCTGTGGCTGTCCGTGACCTAACACGTGTCATTTTCCCACTCCTGTGGGCCTAAACTCCCCGTTTTTGCCCCTCCAAATTGTCATTTTGGCACTTTTTTTACCTCATGCTGCTGTGTGGCTGCTCTGTGACCCCAACAATGGTCATTGTGCCACTGTCTGACCTCATGCTGCTGCTGTGGCTGATCCGTGACCCCAACCCGTGTCATTGTGCCACTCTGTGGCCATTTGTTCTTCCACCTCCCAAAAAGTCATTGTGCCCTTCTGCCTCATGTTTCTGGGCTGCCCCCTCACCTCCACACTCTGTACTAATGTTGCCAACTGGGTTAGCTTTTTTTTTCCAGCTTTCCTTGCATGACTTTATCAGGAAAATCCCGCTTCGTTTTTGGGCAGTTTGCCCCTTTAAATGCCCGGGAATTTTAAGTGAAGCGATTTAAAGGGCGGCGTATGTGGGGTCAATAAAAAAAAACCAAAAATTTTATGAAGACCAAACCAAGCTCCCTCTGCATATTTTTAAACATGGGACAAGTTTACAAGCACCCTGCAGCTCGTGAACCCCGGAAATAGTGTTTTTTAAAATGATTCTTCCCCAAATCATTCGGAACGAGTTATTTTTTACGATAAATTCGGCGGGAAATGAACGAAATTTGGATATAAAAATTTTTGAGAGGTTTCGAGTAACTTTAGAATACTTACGGACTCCTACAAAAAAGGGAGTTTGCTACCCCGCCCAATACAGTGATTGATACTTTCCCCGCATTTTTGTATGGAAAGCAAAAAGTCAACCATTTTTATCTGGGCAGGGTTTGAGTACTTTTATTTTTTGTATTATTTTTTTTCGATTCGTACTTAGAATCCTGCCCCAAAGTACATAAATCTAAATATTTTAGAGCTTGTTTTTTTTCCTTCACATCCTACTCTCGATAGAGTAACACAAAGCACCCGACAAGTTTCCTTTAAAAGTTTTTTTTTTAAAATTAGCTTTTTAATAGATATCTTACTTGTTTGTACTTGCATATAATTGTTTGTAAGTAACGAGGCCCTTCAGGGTATTGGAATTTGCAAACAAGGGTGAAAGATTGTGCTAGGCCCCCAAATTCTCTGATTTTAGATTTTTGATGATTTATTTAGACCTTCCCTGATGTTACACACAGAAGCAGTGTGTTTCTGGTGGTTTTAAAAAAATCAAGAGTGTCTTAATTAACTCTTAAAAAAGAAGCTTCCCAAAAACATGGCATCATGATATGGATTGTGCCAAATTGTTTAAAGGGATAGTAATCCCGTGTAGTTAAATTTTTTTTTAAAAAAAAAAAACTCCTTATTCTGGGATTTTGGAAATATAAATAATTTGGGGAATCCTAATTTACCTTTAAACGGGGTAAAGTTTATTTTGATTTTGTCGATAGTGAGAAAAACATCATATGTGTCTTTTTAGGTTTTTGTAAAAAAAAAAAAAAAAATTTTTAATCCCAATCCTGTCCCTGCAAGTGAATATACCCTTTGTTGTTATAGCAAAGTAGTGACACTCACATGTCCGCAATCTGAAATGGGTGCATTATGGGGTGGGCTTTGAATGTTTAAAATTTGGATTATTAGTATCATGCAAGCAAGAAAATGGGTATTGTTTTAATTTATTTTCTATTGGGGGAGATTATATTAAAAACCATTCCCTCCCACTATTTGCCATCCCCAGCCAAGGCATTTACTGAAAATGAGTTGAGGTGGTGGTCCTGGGGTTTATTAGTAATTGTTGGAAGATAGCAAGGTGTAATAGGTGTACATACATGTCAGCTGCGGAAGCCCGCAGAGGCTTTTCACTGCCATGGAAACCATCATCCCATGCAGTTACTTAGGGGTTTTCAAAAAGGGATTATTTAGCTAACGCGCGGGAGATTTGGCACGTCGTCTAAAAAGGTTAACAGCATTCCTTTGTTTGCGGCGGCTGTATTTTAACAACAACTAGCGCCCCACGTACTATTAGGCCGGGAGGAGAGGGGGTGAGCAATGTTGAGAAACCCGCAGTGAGTTTAACCCTTTAAATCCTTTGGTACCAGCTTCGCCCCAAACATTGCCCCCCTTTAATTTCTTTTGGCCTGAGACTCGTTGTCCATAAGACTCCTTCCCAATTTTCCCCCCGATTTGGGAGGGAGTGGTTTCTGTCCCGGAAATGTGGGAATTTTGACCTGGAGGCAGGAATTATAGCCCATTTCTCCAAACAGATATTTTTGGTTTTTAGGGCTGCCCGGGTACATTAGTTTCAGCACCTCTAAAGATTTTCGGGTTTGGGTTCCGGGCTGGGGGGTGGGGGCTACTCCAGGACCCGAAAGCTTTTAATAGCCTCCTTTTTTGCATTGGCTGTGTATTAGATCATTGTCCTGCGAAACCCGCCACGACCATTTTTCAAATCTTTACTGAGGGAAGGGGTTGTTGGGCCAAAATCTACCAACATGGGCCCATCCATCCTCCTTTTAAAAGTGCCTTGTCTTGTCCCCTTTTTCGAAATCCCCTTATGGCTTAGTTGTTACTGAGGTAATCTTTGAGATGGGTTTCGTTTATTGGGGGGTTTTCTCGTTTAGTTCTGGGCTGTTTAACCCTTTTTTAGAATCACTGGTGGAGATGTTGAGTGGATTGTTGGCTTTGGACAGGGTTTTTTTATAAAGGTAACAAGTTAAAACAAGGGGCATTTAATGGTAATGGGGTAAAAGTAGGGGACTTCTTAAAAAAAAACTGAAGGTTGTGAGAGCCAGAATTCTAGCTGGTTGGTAGATGATCAAACACTAATTCCATGCAATAAAATGCAAATTAATTATTCAAAAGTCATACCATGTGATTTTCTGGAATTTGTTTTTAGGTTCTGTCTCTCACAGTCGAAGTGTACCTACAATAAAAAAATGCAGACCTCTCCATTCTTTGTAAAGTAGTCAGTGTACATCTTGTATAACTATATCTTGTAAATTAATTGTGCCCTCAAAGTAACTTAACACACCACTATCAATGTCTAAACCGCTGGCAACAAAAGTGAGTATGCCCCAAACTGAAAATGGACAAATTATGCCCTATTTGCCATTTTCCCTCCCTGGTGTCAAGTGACTCATTAGTGTTACAAGGTATCATGTATTAAAGGTGTCTTAAATTTGTTGTGATCTCTCTCACACTCTCATGCTGGTCACTGGAAGTTTATCATGGTACCTCATAGCAAAGAAATGTCTGAGGATCTGAAACAAAGAATTGTTCCTCTACATAAAGATGGCCTAGGCCATAAGAAGCATCCTGAAACTGAGCTACAGCACAGTGGCCAAGACCATACAGTGGATTAATAAAGACAAGTTCCAATCAGGACAAGCTTCACCATGGTCAACCAAATAAGTTGAGTGCACGTGCTATGTCATATCAAGAGATTGTCTGGACATATGAGTGCTGCCAGCACTCATGTGTGTGTGTGTGTGGGTGGGGGGGGGGAGCCTGTTAGTGCTCACACCATATGCCGCACACAAAATCAGATTGGTCTGCATGGCTGTCTTCCCAGAAGGAAATTTCTTCTAAAGATGATGCAAAGGAAAGCCCGCAAACAGTTTGTTGAAGACAAGCAGACTAAGGACATGGATTACTGGATTCATATCCTGCGATCTAATGACACCAAGATAAACTTATTTGGTTTAGATGGTGTCAAACATGTGTGGCAACAACCAGATGAGGAGTACAAGACAAATGTGTTGTGCCTACAGTCAAGCATCGGGTAGGAGTGTCATGGTTTAGGGCTTCATGAGTGCTGCTGGTTGTGGAGAGCTCTAGTTCATTGACGGAACCATGAATGCCAACATGTACTAAGGAAACTGGGTTGCAAGGCAGTATTCCTATATGATAACAACCCCAAACACATCTCCAAGATGATCACTGCCTTGCTAAAGAAAATAAAGGTAAATGTGCTGGGCTGGCATAGCATTTCACAAGAACTAAACGCTATTAATCATATGTGGGGCATCCAAAAATGGATAGTGGAGGAGTGCAAGGTCTCTAACTTCCACCAGATCAGTAATGTCCTCATAGAGGAGTAAAAGAGGACTCCAGTGGCAACCTGTAAAGCTCTAGTGAACTCCCTGCCAAAGAGAGTTAAGGCAGTGATAGAAAATGTTGGTAACATAAAATATTGACATAAAATATTGACACTTTGGGCCCTTTTTAGCACTTTTTTTTAAGTTGTCGACGTTCTATGCAATACAAAATTAAAGTCAAAATAATTTCATTTTAGCAGTGAGTTCAAATGAGAAAGTCTCCTAAATAGAGAGGTAACTTACAGTCAATGTATGGCCATTGGAATAGTGGATGGGGAACTGAAATTGCAGAATGCAAAGTGTGCATTCCTAGAAGGCATGTATACCTTTATACCTGAATCTACACATCTCTCATTTGGTTTTCCTTTTTGCTTCTCAAAGATTCAGTGAATCAGAAGTAAATTGAGGATTTGTTACAACCTATAGAGGGCGCAGTGAGCTTTCCAGCTCCTTTCCCATAATGCCTTGGTTTTCCAAGGCATTTTAGCAATTGGTGGAGGTGTCTTCTTATCACAGCAGTGATCCTACTCATATTGTGTAAACAAACTGTGAGAATGTTTTGCAATATAATTTTTGCTATTGCATAGGTTTGTTGTTCCGAAAAGGAATTCAGAGGTGGATCCTCCTGGTCTCTGCGACTGATTACACTAATCACGCCAGGGAGCGGAGTCTAAGGAGCCCTCTGGTATTCACCAGAGCCCACCATAAGGCATGATGGACTCGGTTGCAGGGGATTCCCAGGTTTCTACCATTAACGTGGCTACTTGCGGTGACAAAATATCAATATTTGGAGAAGATACTAAACTGCGTAATTAACATAATAGAGGATAATGTTCTACTGAAGGATAATTGGAAATTTATTATATTGTGGTCACTATTGCTTGGGTGCATCTCAACCTAAACCTTTGATACTCTGCATGTATGTTAGTCAATATTAAGTCCAAAAGGACCTCCCTATCGTTGGTTCCTGCACCCCTTGGGAAAGGTAACTATCTTTAGTTATAGACAAAAACTGTTTCCTTTATGAGAGCTACAGGTGTCAGTTTCCCAACATATGTCTGGCTGGCTGAAGTGATCCATAATAACAACCGCCTTATGATTAGCCGCCTCATCAATTTGTTTGAGGAGTACATCTTCCACAGACTCTGTTATATTTGGTGGCCTATAGCAGACCCCTAATATAATATTATTATTGCTATTACTCCCATGTATATCTACCCATAATGACTCCAGATGCTCATTTTCTGTATTTACATCTTCCTGCAGTGTTGGCTTCAGACAGGATTTTACAAAAAGGCATAAACCTCTCCCCTTTCTGATTTTTATGATCTTTTCCATACAGACTGTAACCATGTAAGTTATCTGCCCAGTCGTAGCTCTCATCGCCCATGACAAGTTATCCACACTTATCTTTCAGTGTTGCTCTAGCTCCCATGCTGCACCTGGGCTTGCATTGCCCCTGCTTTAGGCGTCACTTCTAGTGTGACGTCTGCTGTCATTTAAATTTTTCCTAGGTTATCCTTATGTTTTGAGAACTGGAAATGACATCACTTCTGCT
The DNA here is from genome assembly GCA_025379985.1 of Phyllomedusa bahiana. NCBI lineage: Eukaryota > Metazoa > Chordata > Amphibia > Anura > Hylidae > Phyllomedusa > Phyllomedusa bahiana. The sequence goes on from JAODAL010013955.1 coordinate 85,245, forward strand.
TTCCAAAACATAGGAGTTGCCTAGGGAAAGCGAAAGTAATGTTGGACAGTCACACAAGAAGTAACACTGTGAGGCCTAGAGCTATGCTCAAAAGTAAGATAACCTCTAAAACACCCTAACATTAGGGTTCAACTTAGTATTAAGGATAGAGTAAGAGATAGGGATAGGGTTACAGAAGCATTCAGGTTTGGGTTCTAATCATAGAAGATGAGAAGTCTTAGGGGCCGTTCACACGGCTTATTTGTCCGCGGATTTGAGCCGTTCGGCGCGCCGGATTTGCGCTGCAGTACGGCTCCAATCCGTCGCAGTAATCGCTGCTCCCCGCTCGGCAATACGCGCCGTGGATAATGCAAGTCTATGGGGCCGGCGGGCAGCGCCCACGCCCCGCCCACGCTCCGCCCCCGTCCCTGCCCCTTATTCAAGCCGTAATTGCGAGCGCAATCCAGCTCGCAATTACGGCTTGAATAAGCCGTGTGAACACGAGCTTAGGGATGAAGTGCTGCCATATTTTGTTTATTTCTTGTCGTACATTTCCACATTTAGTGTTCCCTTAACTAAGGATAGAATATTTTAATGAAAGTCATACATTTTGAGTTTGTCGTGAAAAATCTGGTCACCTGTTCACTAACAGGGTGAGGAAGCAGCTTGCAAGTTTGAAGTAATCTTAATGGATGGTATTATGTAGTTTTGGGAATTTATTACAGACAAATAAATAGCACATCTCTGCACTCCCCTCTATTGTGGGAGTTTGCAATGAAAACCTCCACCTCACACTTTATATTTTTGAATGGTATATGTCTGAAAACTATAATGCAATATATTATGTATGATAGAAATAATTTGATGTCATTCTTTGTGAATAGAAGACAGAAATTGACTGTTGAGTATATAAAAATGTGCCAGGATTTAAAAATGATTTTTTTCTACTCAGGAAAAAATATTATGAAATATTATGTTAATCTTATTGTAGTTATGTGGTTACAGGAAATGAATGTAGAAGGTGATGATATCCTAGTGACTTCAGGAAGCGAGCAGACTTTCACTGTCACTTAATTCCTTCTTAATTAGCTCTTAATTTTAGAACAATTATATATCTGTGAATTTAGTTCAGACTAAGAAGAACTGATTAACAACGGTAATTTAACCTTCATATCAGAAGTCACTAAAAAAGCTTGAATACTGTGTATTTCTCTATATGGATTTTTTATTTATCATATCCCTTCTCTAAAATAGTAAAGTAAGTGAAATTACACAACATACAGTGGGTATGGAAAATATTCAGACACCTTTAAATAATTCACTCTTTGGGCCACATGTATGAAAACCGTCTAAAACTCATTTTGTTGCCCATAGCAACCAATCAGAGCTTCCCTTTCATTCTCCCAGACCACTGTATGAAATGAAAGGGTTGCTATGGGCAACAAAGTGAATTTTAGACCTAGACAGTTTTCATACATGTGGCCCTTTGTTTCATTGCAGCCAATTGGTAAGATCAAAAAATTTCATTTTTTTGCTGATTAATGTACACACTGCGCCCCATCTTGAAAGGAAATAAATTTAGATATTTTTGCAAATTTAGTAAACAAGAAAAACTGAAATATCACACGATCATAAGTATTCAGACCCTTTGCTCAGTATTGAGTAGAAGCTCCCCTTTGAGCTAGTACAGCCATGAGTCTTCTTGGGATTGATGCAACAAGTTTTTCACACCTGGATTTGGGGATTCTCTGCCATTCTTCCTTGCAGATCCTCTCCAGTTCCCTCAGGTTGGATGGTGAACATTGGTGGACAGCCATTTTCAAGTCTCTCCAGAGATGCTCAATTGGGTTTAGGTCAGGGCTCTGGCTGGGCCAGTCAAGAATGGTCACAGAGTTGTTCTGAAGCCACTGCTTTGTTATTTTAGCTGTGTGCTTAGGGTCATTGTCTTGTTGGGAGATGAACCTTAGGCCCAGTCTAAGGTCCAGAGAATTCTGGAAGAGGTTTTTATCCAGGATATCTCTGTACTTAGCCGCATTCATCTTTCCTTGAATTGCAACCAGTCGTCCTGGCCCTGCAGCTGAAAAACACCCCCATAGCATGATGCTACCACAACCATGTTCACTGTTGGGATTGTACTAGGTAGGCAATGAGCAGTGCCTGGTTTTCTCCACACATACCGCTTACAATTAACACCAGAAAGTTCAATCTTCATCTTATCAGACCAGAGAATCTTATTTCTCATAGTCTTGGAGTCCTTCATGTGTTTGAAAGCTGTAGTCCCTTTTAAAATGTTCTTCCCTGGGGAGAGGCCTCCGTCGAAACCTGCCAAAAAACCCCATGTGGAGGTGCAGGATAGTTGTTTTGTGGAACTTTCCCCATCCCCCTACGCATCTCTGGGCCAGCCATAGTGATCTCGGGGTTCTTCTTTACCTCTCTCAAAAAGGTATTCTCCCACGATTGCTTATTTTGGCTGAGGCTAGGTCAGGAAGAGTTTTAGTCACCCCCTACTTTTTCCCTTTTGGGGATAATGGGGGCCCACTTTGCTCTTGGGAACCTTGGTGCTGCAAAATTTTTGTAACCTTGGCCAGATCTGGCCTGCCACAATTCTGGCTCTGACCCCTTGGCATTCCTTAGCCCTCATGATTCTCATTTTTCTTCCCATGCTTTTAAAGGGTTTTTATATAACGTATTTCCTTTCTAATCAATTCCAATCATTTTAATTAAACACAGTGGCCCAATAAAGGAGTAAACCATCTCAAGGGGGGCAAAAGGGAAATGAAAGATGTGATTAAAAATTAGAGTGTCATAGCAAAGGGTCTAATTCCTTAAGACCATGTGATATTTCAGTTTTTCTTGTTTAAAAAATTAGCAAAAAAATCTACATTTCTGGTGTTTTTCCTTCAAGATGCGGTGCAGAGTGTACTTTAATGAGCTAAAACATTTTTTGATCTTGCCAAATGGCCGCAATGAAACAAGGAGTGAAAATTTTAAAAGAGTCTGAATACTTTCTGTACCCACTGTATGTGTAGTTCCAAATAATACTTTTGATTGTAAAAGGTTAGTAGATATATAAAAGCATTGTGGTAGGATACCAACTAGTGTTGAGCGATTACGTTGGCTATCGACATCGGGCGATAGTCTAAATCGGCCCCCTCAAAGGTTTTTCGATATCATATCGTCATCCCCGATAAATAAAAAACTATGGGAGAGCAACAACACCTTTATTTTTACACCCAAACAGGGCTGGAGAAGCTGGAATTAACCCCAACATCAAATGGATACCTGCTACATCTTTGGCACAACCCCTTAGGGTTTAAAAACCACAAAAAAAAAGTCACACACCATTCACTATCCCTTCTTTACCACAGCATGACCCTTAAACCTGCACACCCAAGATTAAAAATTTTGGCAGAAGATTATTATTGAACCATCATTTTACTTGAACTGGACATTGAATTTCCCCGTCCCGGAACGAGCATGACCCTAAAAACTGCATGACCCACAATTTAAAAATGCCCGGGAAGAAAGTAGTCTTTTTAACCACCATTTTTGTTGAACTGGGCATTGACTAAACGCCTGGACTGCAGTATGGGCCCTTAAACCTGTCTGACCCCCAATTAAAAAGTGCCGGGGAAAAAAGGGGTCTTTCAACCACCATTTAGTTGAATGGCATTTAAAATATACCTTCCCGGACCCCGTATGACCATTAAACCTGTCTGACCCCCAGATTTTAAAAAAACCGGGAAAAAGGAGTCTTTCAACCACCATTTTAGTTTAACAGGACATTGATAACCTGTCCTGTGCCACAGCATGACCCAGGGGTGGAGTTACAGTGGGGTTCGTTTTAGGCCCAGGGGGCCCGTCATCTAATAAAAGCAGGTTAAAATGCCCCGAAATTCCCCTTCCGGCGCCGCCTGCTTGGACGCTAAAGGGGAGCTCCCTGGGGGCTCGGGGCAAAACGGCCATTTTAAAAACCCCCCATTTTCAACTCGCCCCCCGGGGAAGC